>JASAND010016915.1:0-30756 GCA_030248195.1 Trissonchulus latispiculum
CCAGTGAAACTGAAACTTTTTTAGGCTGCCGACTGAAATTGAAACTGAAACTGAAACTAAAATCGGCTACTGAAACAACACTAGGCATATGGATGCTAAAAGTTTCTTTCAACAAAATTTTCCCATTTGAAAATACACAGAATGACACAAGAACGAAGAAAATAGGTTAAGGTTTGTATTAGAGATGAGCACGGGCCGGATTTTTTCGGCCCGGCCCGGCCCGGCCCGCTCCAAAATCTTGCTCGGCCCAGCCCGGCCCGGCCCGCAGGCAAAATTTTTAGGCCCGGCCCGGCCCGGCCCGCTCCAAGATTCGGCCCGGCCCGGCCCGCCAAAAGAAAATTTCCAAAATTTTACTAACAATATTGTTTCAAAGGTTCATATGCAATAAGGAAACGCTAAATTATGCTATGAAATGTTAAATTTTGCTGTAAAATAGCCAGAATGAGCCGACATTTAGCTAATTTTAGCGATTTTAGAACATTTTCTATAGTCGATCCGGCCCGTTTCGGCCCGCGCCGGCCCGCAGTTATAAAATTTTTTCGGCCCGGCCCGGCCCGGCCCGCTAACAAATGGATGTCGGCCCGGCCCGGCCCGGCCCGCGGGCCGGGCCAGGCCGACGGGCCGAAATGCTCATCTCTAGTTTGTATTTTTAATAGCAGTTTTTGATTTTCAAAATCCCTTGGTCTTTGCCGCTTTTGCAAATTTGACAAGCTACTGCTCGCTCCGCACTTGATAGAAAAATTTTGATTTTCCGTTTTCATTTACCGCGTAGGCATCTACTTCAACGTAGTAAAAGTAATTTTTCAAAATTTGAAAGTTGATTTTTTCCGAAAAATTATATACCACTTTTTGACCCAAAATTTCAATATATATATATATATATGGTTTTCGAAAAAAATTGAGTGTTGACGAGTAAAGCAAAATATCCCAGCTTTGCTAAAATCCCACGATGTCAAAATGGTGCCGCTACGATGTATATTGTGTGTGCGATAAATTTTCAAATATTTGCCCTCGTTTCAACAGGATTTTGAGGAATTAGTGTTTCTATGTAAAGAATAACAAGTTTACCCAAAATCCTTTTGAATAAGGACAAATCCTTGAAAATTTATTCCGCACGTAATATGCGTCGCAGCGAAAACATTTTGGCGTCGTTGGATTCAGCAAAGATGGCATTATTTAGCGTTACTCATTTACGCTCATTTTTTAAATTCTAGTATATTGAAATGTTCGGCCAAATGCGGTCATTGTTCGAAAAATCAACTTTAAATTTTGAAAAATGACTGCTACAGCGTTAAAGCAGATGCCTAAGCGGTCCCGAAAATGAAAACAAAAGATTTTTTATCAAGTGCTGAGCGAGCAGTCGCTTGTCAATGTTAGAGAAGCCAGCGGCAAAGATCAAAGGATTTTGGTATTTGAAAAATGCTAATAAATAAAAAACTCAAACCTTAAACGATTTTCTTCGTTCTTGTGTCATTCTGTGTATTTTCAGACAGGAAAATTTTGCTGAAAGAAAAATTTTTAGCATTCATATGCCGGAAAAAACCCCGATAAGCCGAACTTTTCAAATGTTTGAAATTGTTCAAAATTTTAAATTTTATAAAAATTTTCCTCTCGTCACGAGGCTTTCTGAAAATTTATACGTAAGATTTTAGGATCACAGGAAGAATTTCTCCTCCTGGCACTATGGGGGAAGTTCTTCCTATGATAACTTAGAGCTTTAAACTGGTTTGCCTTGCTAACCGGAGGTAAAATTGACGTTGTCTTCTTTTGTGAAATTGATTACACAAAACAAACTATTATTAAAAGTTTTTGCAGTCAAAGAGGAAAGGAGTCGGCAAAGTTAAGCTGTTTAAGCTGATCATGTAATCGAGCCAATCATCCGCTTTTGTCAACATTTCATCAACTTAAACTGCTTTAAAAATGATCAAGGCAACATGATTAACACTGACAAAACTTTAACGTTTTTCAATTTATATATACTCCAAAAGTATTATTACACTGGCAAATAGGGTTGGTTTTTTCCGGAACAAAGATTGCCGAAAAAAACGTTTTTCCGGTTTTTTTCCATTTTTTCCGTCACCCCAAAATTCACCAATGTGCTAAAAGTTGTGTTATTTCATGTTTCTGCATGCATAGAAGCCGTTTTCAACATGTTTAATAGCCCCACCGTGTAGTGCACTTACACGAGCGGTTACAAAGGTTCCAGTATTGATTTCAGGAACTAATTTTTCAGCAGACAATACTGTAGAATTAACTACAGGTGACTTCTGTATACCTTGACGGTTCTGCTAGATCTGGTCTGTGGTTTGCGTAGGTAATACACCTCGTAAAATAAAGAATACCAGACGTTTTAAAAGGTTTTGGCTGAACATTGCACTGTTAGACATGGAATTGTTAAGCCCGAGTTACGCAACCATATATATACACATTCCATTGCAAAAAAACTTAAATCCCAGAATTAGCTCAAATTAATGGATATTGTCTTATTAGTTCATTAAACAGTGCTTTTGATAGTTTCTTAATGTTTTGATTTCATAAATTAGCTTTCAGACCATGTCTCGAATATTTTTCCATTTTTACCGATGCTTCGAAAAAACCCAAATACAATTTGGTCAGATTTGCATACCCCCGCCTACTGTGACCTACGGAAAAAGTTGTAAATGGTGCGAAATCGCAGGAAAAGTTCAGAAAACATTATACTCCGCTGTAAAAATCGTCAAAATAACACTAGGAATATTTTTCCATTTTTTCACCCCATCAGAAAAAATGGAAAGAACGGAAAAAACTTTTTTCCATTCCTTTTTTCCGCGCCCATCCCTACTGGCGAAAACATTTGCAGTAATTGCATGGCACCAGTAATAGTAATGTCACCAAAATTAGTTAACATCCTACTTGAAACGTAATTTCACAGCCAGGGGAGAAATTCCTCCAATGAGAACTTAGGAGGGGAAATTCTTATTGAATATTAATTAAGTGCAGTATAGTGATCACAGTTTTCTAAACACATTTTTGTGTCAAACTTTAGTTAAAATTTAGATTCGATATTATATTTGATGACACTAAGTTCATATGTTTTCAAAATATTTGCAGGTTTGTGAGTGATAGCGACCAGGGTAAACGAAAATTTTCCGATTTTACAGAAAATAAGGTCTCGTTTTGATTAAACCCCACCCCTTCAAATTCTTAAAAATTGACCAAGTGGGCTAAAATTTGGTATAGATATGTATGTATGTATATATGTTTTCGGGGTATCTTCCAGATTAACCCCCCTAGTGCTAAAATTTTTATAACTTGACCAATCGAACTGAAATTTGGCATGTGTATGTTTTCGACCACCCTGAGCTGCAATATTACAAATTTTTTGGATTTCGCGAAGTTCTACTTTTTCGATTTGCAAGGGGAACCAATGGGAACCGAAGTTTTTGTTTTCGATTTTGCTGAAATGTTGCATATAGCAAGAGTACATAATACTTAAGAGTGTGACAGCTGACATTCTCTATGTTATCAGCTTGCGAGCCATGCTTTTCGCGCTAACGGCCCACCCCCACCCCCGGCGATTGCGTACCTAGTGGACCCCCGCAAATCAGTACCTATTACGGTATTGGGTTTGTTCACTCGTATCTACCATAAGCTATGTAGCTCTACCCACCCACGCAAATATGACGGATCTTTTGCGCTTTCACCCCCCCAGCCCTAACTTTTGATTTTTTTGACCAATAACTTTGAAATTTGGTGTGGGTGCATACTGGAGGCTGGTGAATTAAAATTTTTAAAATTTTTAAATTTTTAAAATTTTTGTTTTGTTGTTGTTGTTTTTGTTTTTAAATTGTTGTTTTTGTTAAACCAAGGGGAACCAAAAAATTTTTTGAAAAAATTTTGCTGAAAACATGCATAAACTGGTTTTCTGGGGCGCTGAGCAAGAATCTGAAATCCGTTTTTCGATTCAGCTTTTCGTTAGCCCAGTATAAGCTTACATGTTAAGCTTACAACTTTAGCTTATACTGAGTTAACGAAAAGCTGAATCAAAAAACGGATTTCAGATTCGTGCTCAGCGCCCCAGAAAACCCCTGTATGCATGTTTTCAGCAAAATTTTTTCAAAAAGTTTTTTGGTTCCCCTTGGTCCCCCCCTTACCAAACAAAAATTTAAAATTTTTTAAATTTTAAAAATTTTAAAATTTTTGAATTTTTGAATTCACCAGCCTCCAGTATGCACCCACACCAAATTTCAAAGTTATTGGTCAAAAAATCAAAAGTTAGGGCTGGGGGAAAAGCGCAAAAGATCCAATATGACCTATCATTTAGCAATCTCGAATTATAGGTCACATTTGAGGTGGGGGGGGGGGGTCCCCGCTAGAATGCTTATTGTAGAAACGAGTGAACATACGCAATTGCGTACTAGGTGCTGATTTGCTGGGGGTCCACTAGGTACGCAATTGCGGGGGGACCGTTAGCGCACAAAGCATGGCTGGCAAGCTGATAACATAGAAAATTTCAGCTGTCACACTCTTGTGTATTATTTACTCTTGCTAATATCGATAGGGGCCCGCGAGGGGGGGGTCTGGGAGATCCATTCCCCCAACCCGGACAAGGTACAATCCCTACCGCCGTCGGGGACAAGGGGTAGGGAAAAAAGCCAAAAAGCCTAGTTTTCACAGTAAAATTTTAAAAAGTTTCTGGCTTCGCAGGAAGTTGTGGTTAAGATTTTTAAATTTTCGCGAAAATCGGCCAAAATTTTGAATTTTTTCCTAAAATTGACAATTTTGCTGCAAACTTTCTTAAAAAAATTGCGAATTTTAATAGAATTTCGCTAGTTTCTTCTTGAGATACAAGCTCCCGTGTCCGTGAAAGTCAGAAATTCATAAGCCAGAATTTCATTAGTCAGAATTTCGTTTCTTCAAAAGTTTGCACGTTGCGGCACAATCTTAGGACATCTCCCGGTAAAGTAGGGTAGAGTAGAGAAGAGCAGAGCTAAAATTAGCTGTTTTGTAGCTCTTAACTCTTTCCCCAAAAAGACTATTGATGATTTGCGCCATACCAAGAGTACATAATCCAACAGTTCGTACTTACTCTTGGCCATTCTGATTTTTTGAGGATTCGAACGGAACAGCCTACCGTCATTTCCTGTCTCAGATGTAGGATGGTGTAGGCGGAACCAACCCAGTTGTTGGGGAATAATTTTGAAAAGAAAATTTTGCTCGTATATAGCTGGTGGTAGAGCCAAGACATATTTGCGTCGACTAGAGGCCATTTTATAGAATTATCGTCAAGATCAGCCATTTTGTTAGACTTTGCGCCAGGAAGAAAATTGCTTTTTTGCAAAATTCTGACTAATGAAATTCTGACTTATGAAATTCTGACAAATGAAAGTTCAGCTTAGGTATATTATTTCAAAAACATAATTTCTGAATTTCTGACTAATGAAATTTTGACTAATGAAAGTTTGAAATTTAGTTTATGACTGATGAAATTCTGACACATGAAACTCTGACTACTAAAGATATGTAAACCGCCGCACATAGTTCTGAAGTTCGTTTTTCGATTCAACTTTTTGTTAGCTCAGTCTTAGCTTGCAACTTAAGTTTACAGCATAAGCTTATGTCAAGGTAGCGAAAAGTTGAATCGAAAAACTGTGTTCAGATTCGTGTTCAGCCACCCAGAAAACCCCTACAAAATCGAAAAGCAAAGTCGAAAACAAAAAATTTCGGTTTGCCTTTGTTAACATTGGGGGCCGATTCTGGGGGGTCTACCCCGACCTCGGCGAGGGTCTGCCCCTGAAAAATTCCAAAATTTTAAGGGGTCTGCTCTGAAATTAGCAAGAATTGCGAATTTTTAACTTTTTTGACCAAAAATTAGTAAAAAATGACAATTTTTAGCGGATTTTAAGAAATGTTTAGAAAAAAATCGCTAAAATTAGATGAAAATGCCCATTTTTAGTAAAAATCGCTGAGCGGTCTACCCTTTTTCCTTTCTGGAGGAGAGAGTCTGCCATTTTCTCCTTTTGAACGCGGCCTTCTCCTTCTGAGGGGGTCTATACCTGTTTTTGTCGGTCTGGCCCCCCCATTCCCCCCCACGTTATCCTATGTTTGTTAATCTAAGAAACTCGAATTTTGCGATAGTTGACGCCAGGGTGGTCGAAAGCATTCGCATACCAAATTTTAGCACTGGAAGGGGGGAATCAGGAAAAGATCCTATTTTCGATCACGTTGAGTTCCTGGGTTTATTGTAGGGAAAAAGAGAGGGTGGGGAGAGAGTGGAGAGGGCCCACTAGTGGGGGGGGGTCATATGTGGGCGGAATAGAATGGAAATAAAAATGCGGAAAATACAAAGAATAGTATGTTTTCTACGTGTATATACTGCTATAACTAAGCTGAAAAGTGTTCAAAAATTAAGTTTTAGTACCGAAATAGACGATTTTTAACCAAACATTTTGAAAATTTTGACCAAAATCCTTCAAGTTAGGTAATTTCTGAGCGCCTCAAGGTGAGTAAGGGAAGCCCTAAAAAATGGGGTCGGGACCCAAAAAGTGGGGGCCCCCACTAAAGTAAACCCAGATTTCTAGTATCCTGAGCTTTTTCTGTTTCAAAAATTCGAGTTTTTCCGATTCACAAGAAGGGAACCAAGGGAAACCAAAATTTTTAGTTTTCGATTTTGCACATTGATGTTTTTTCTTTGCCGCAGAACACGAATCAATCTGAAATCCGTTTTTAACATGTACTCATTTAGTCACACGGCCGGTTTTTTAACTTCCGGGTTTTACCCACCCTGTCCTTGTTGTGTCCGGATTTTACCCACCTAGTTGAGGTACGGGTCCGGGTTTTATGTACCCATTGGTCCAGGCGCAGAGTTGGAAGTGGACATTTTAAATTTGACCAGACCCGGCCCGGCCCGCTCAACAAATTAATTTGTCCACCCAGACCCGGCCCGCGGTCTCATTTTCTGTGCCCGGTCCAGACCCGCGGGCGGCAATATTGTGTCCAGACCCGTCCAGACAAAATACAAAGACTTACGCGAACACCACCTGCAATAGCTGCTATTATGGTCCCTGCTACATAAATTGTTAGCAAGTCAGCAAAGTCAGCAAAGCTGTGCTAAAATTGTGTCTGCTGTTGCTAAACATTTAGTGTTGGCATTCCAAAGCCATATTCTTCAAGAATATACACGACAGACTAAAATTTCGATAAATTGCAGTGTGCAGATCTACCCGGATGAGAACACAGACTTGACCAGATTTGCCCGGCCGGGCATTTCCGGGTAGCAAAATGTGTCCATGTCCAGCCCGGCCCGCGGGTACCCACGGGTACCCGGAGTCCACTTCCAACTCTGGTCCAGGGTCCAGGTTCGGGTTTTATCCACCCGAGACAAGACCCGAAAAAATACTGGTGACATTATCCTCAGCTAAAGAAAAGTTGTTTGCCGGTTAACGTTCTAGTAATAGGGCGAAAATTTTCTCTGTTCTCTTGTGAAACGAAAATTTTCCTTGTTTGAACTGAGCTTTTTCGACCTTGGTTCTAATGTGTGCAAGTCAAGTTTTAATCCTTTTCACATAATATTAAATACGCTTTTTTCAGTATCTATCCACATACTACAGTACTTTTAGTGTCTGATGATGGCAGCCCCCCTCATTACTTACGTACTAATAATAATGACAGGCGTGTCGTGTAGTTCACACGTGTGTAAACTTTTCACGAAGTTTTAAGACTTTCACCAACTTTACTACGAAGTAGTACTATTACTATAACGTTTATTATCGTAGCGTGTACACAAGCGTATTTCAGCGTTCAAAAATTATCATTGTTTCCTGATTATTGCACAGGGTTTTAAAACTTTAAAAACTTTTACTAGCGTTGTGAGCATTCATGCAAATAAAGTCAAAACATTTAATCATTTTCTTTATTCTTATGTAAATTTGATGCGGTTCAGTGTTACATGATATGCCTATAGAAATACGTTTTGAGTTTTAAAATTTTGTTTCCATGGGAATGAAACTTATGTAATTGAATGAAATAAAAAGAATTGTAAAGTTTTAAACACTAACTGGGTTCATTGATAGCCTCAGAGAATGACGCTGTTGGCTTGGTCTTTTCTTAGTTTAGATTTCAAAACTTCATTGTTGAACTGTGCATTCATTTTTGTTGCTTGAAATTTCTTTTTTCAAATCTGTTTTATTAAATTTTCAAATTCGGAATGGGTGCTACGAACCATGAGGGATGTCCTTCGGATTGGATTAAAAAGTAGCCACTAGGATAGACCCTAACTTATTTTTAGGTGGGGAGGGTTGTTTGAAAGCTTTGTTGCAGCTGCGTTCTTTTGATTGGACCTTTCCAAGCATGTGTTGCTATAGTCAGCCAATCAGTTCAAACTAACGGCTGAATTTACTTTTACTTGATGACAAAATATAAGAAAATTTGCAAAGCTGTATATAACCGCTTCGCTTGTGCATAGCTGTGTATATATACCTACGCATATAAAAACATAAAGCTTAAACTTTATATGTTTCGTTACGTCTAATGTGTACATGTGTTGGATAAAAAATGGATAGTTACAATTTCTGTGCAATGTCCTACGTATTGTTTGGTTTCTTCAGTGGGAGTCCTATCGGGTGATAATTCCGTATACGCACACTTGCACTGAGATTTGAGTGCACTCAATGCATCTAATTCCGTAGACGCACACTAGACTTTAAGTTAGAGTTTAAACTGGTCAGAGTGACCTTTTGCAAAAGGCATCTAATTCCCCACCTGTTGAATAGTAACAGTAATGAGGGAAAATTTTGATTTTTGGAAATGAAGTTAATGAAATAAAGAAGGAAAGTGGTTTTAGTATATATAGTTACACCGCATCAAACAAGCAACATAATAGTGCTTTTCAAACAACGAACAGGCAAGCGATAAGCAGCAAAAAATTGTCATCAAATAAAAAAAAATAATCAGAATTTTCTAACTTTTTTAGTTTTAAGATTAATTTTAAGTTTAATAAATTTTTGCTGACAATTTCTTGCTGCTTATTGCTTGCCTGTTCGTTGTTTGAAAAGCACTATTATGTTGTTTGTTTGATAGGGTGTAACTATATATACTAAAACCACTTTCCTACTTTATTTCATTAACTTCATTTCCAAAAAACAAAATTTTCCCTCATTACTGTTACTATTCAACAGGTGTGCGTCTACGGAATTAGATGCCTTTTGCAAAAGGTCACTCTGACCAGTTTAAACTCTAACTTAAAGACTAGTGTGCGTCTACGGAATTAGATGCATTGAGTGCACTCAAATCTCAGTGCAAGTGTGCGTATACGGAATTATCACCGTCCTATCGTGACAGTGCGGGTTCGCAGATAATTCCAATTGTTTCCCGTCAGTGTAAACTAGAGGCCTGCACGGGCCGAATTTTTGCCGCCCGGCCCGGCCCGTCAGCTGCTTCGGCCCGGCCCGGCCCGGCCCGTCAGATGCTTCGGCCCGGCCCGGCCCGACCCGTAAAAATTTCGGCCCGCCGAAGCTGCGAAATTTTTTTGTCCCAAAATTCAAAATTACGTAAATATTTTTCTTAAGCTTGTTTTTCCAAACAGAATCTCTGCTTTTCAGTGATTTTTCTAGGAAAAGTGTGTTTTTCCTAAAAAATTATTTTCGAGTTTTTAATGGTTTTTAAACGCAGTTTTAAGGACACAATTTTTGTCGTTCTACAAGCAAATAGATACTCACTTGTATTGACAATTTGTATGACTGGAGCGTTAGAAAAACAGGGTCTGGGTAAAACCCGGCTCCGGCCCCGGCCCCGGCCCCGGCGCACATGGGTAAAACCCGGCCCCGGCCCCAGTCCGGCGCACGCAGAGTTTAATAAGTGGGTAAAACCCGGCGCACTAGCCCGGCGCACTTACAGTGTAAATTCTTATGCAGTATAACAGAGGTGTATGTGTAATTGCGCATATGTGTGTAAAGATTTAAGATTTAGTTTATGAGTATTGAGTTGAGTTTTATATATACTTTACTGTGTTACGCAACCTTTTCTAGCCATTTTGTATTAATTCATGGTTGGTACTTATAATTTTGAAATAATATAATTGAAAATAATTGAAATATATGAAGTATATTTTGTATGAACTGATTAAAAAGCTTAAAATTATCCAATATTATTAAATCCAAAGACATTCCTAAAGTTTAAAACATTTAAGTTTTACGTTTTCCAAAGGGGACGTCAAGGAGAACTGGAAAATTTAGGTATATATGTCTTATCTCCCCATAGTAAATTTTACAAGTTAATAATTTTTGAATTTTAAAATTTAAATTTATCGTCATGTTCTTTATTTGGTCTATTTCTATGTCAGCAAAATTTCTTGAATACTTTTTAATTACGTACGTATTGTTTCTAAATATTGTTTCATGTTGTTTTAAAACTTCGTGATGTATGGTAAAAATAAATTCAAAACCTTTGCTATGCATTTATTTCATTAAATGCAAAATGTTTCACTAAACCCAATGCATAAGATAAATATGTAGTTGCGTGACTTAACTGTGAAAAAATCATAATGAAAACAAAACAATGCGTACAATACTTTTCCATTGTTGTGAGGGATTATATATACTGTTTGCAGTATCGTAAGTTATACGCAAATACAATGGATTCTGTATTTGCATGCATAATACACACGTATATGCACGTGTTTAATTGCGCCGGGTTTTCTAAACATTGGGGCCGTGTTTTACCCTGCGCCGGGGCCGGGGCCGGGGCCGTGTTTTACCCACCTAAAACAAACACATGCGCCGGGGCCGGGGCCGTGTTTTACCCAGGTGCGCCGGGGCCGGGGCCGGAGCCGGGGCCGGGTTTTACCCACACCCGAAAAACAAAAACATTTAAAATTCCCTAAAAGGTTACAGTGGCAGCATTTAAATATTGTACTTTTATTAAACCAGTTGAAATTCTGTAAAGTGCACATTTTTATTAGAATTAGTCGAGAATTAAACGTATTATAATTAGAAATAAAGAACTTTTAGAAAGATGTGCGCAGAAGGATCAATTTCAAAGGATAGTATATAAATCTTTGCTTCAGAAATCCGAAACTTTGATTCTTTAAACAGCGTTTTCTAAGAAAATGTAAGGTTTTTAAAAAACATTGCGGACACATTAAAACCACATCAAAAATACTTACACTGTTCCTAATACCGTATATTACCCTAATTCAAAGTTTTATATTCCCATGTAGTAAACGCTAAACTGACTTAGATGTATTGAGGATTTGACATTAATGATGAGACTGGCGACAAATACATATCGCTCATGAAAATAAAATGCTGAAGTTAACTGCGGAAAACCAGGGTTACTGTGAACGAAACATATTTCGGAAACACAAAACGTTTTAAGCTATAATATGAGTTACTGTTTTACAGTTAAATCATTCAAAAAACTGATTTCGGGCCGGACTGTCGGCCCGCGGCCCGGCCCGGCCCGTGAGCTTCGGCCCGCGGCCCGGCCCGGCCCGTGAACTTTGGTCGTCGGCCCGCCCGGCCCGGCCCGCGGGCCGTAATGCAGGCCTCTAGTGTAAACGCATTGATCATCGTATTTTGACGGGTTCTTGGTTTCGCCAAGCATAGGCCAACTACATGAGAGAAAAATTTAAAGTAAGGATCTTGTTCTGTGGTGACCGGCAGGTCCAAGAAGGATTTGGAGGGGAGCTATAAAGATGGCGGTTGTGATAGAAAACTTGGAGATTGTTCGGGTCTGAGTAAAACCCGGCTCCGGCCCCGGCCCCGGCACGCATGGGCAAAACCCGGCCCCGGCCCCAGTCCGGCGCAGACCGGCGCACATGGAGTTTAATAATTGGGTAAAACCCGGCGCTCTTATAGTGTAAATTCTTATGCAGTATAACAGAGGTGTAAGTGCAATTACGCATATGTGTAAAGATTTAAGGCGTATATAATTTATAAGTTGAGTTTTATACTTTACAGTGTGTTACGCAACTTTTTCTAGCCATTTTGTATTAATTCATGGTTGATACTTATGAAAATCAAAAATTTTGAAATGTTATGAAGTATATATATATATATATATATATATATATATATATATATATATATATATATATATATATGTATTGTAAGAACCGATCAAAAGCTTAAAATTATTCGAATTATTATAAAGTTTTAAAACTAGGTTTTACGTTTTCAAGTGGGACATTAAGGAGGGCTGGAAAACTTTGGTATGTCTTATCCTCCCCAGTAAAAAATTAATGAATTAATATAATTAATTAACAAGTTAATAATTTTTGAATTTTAAAATTTAAATTTATCTTTGTTTTCTTTATTTGGTGTAACTATGTCAGCAAAAGTTTTTGAAGCTTTTTTAATGACGTATTGTTTCTAAATATCGTTTCTAATCTATATATTGTTTCAAATTGTTTTAAGACTTCGTGATGTATTGTAGAAATAAATTCAAAGCTTTAGCTATGCATTTATTTCATTAAACGCAATGTATAAGAAAAATATGTAATTGCATGACTTATATAACAATAAAAAACATATTGAAAACATAACAATGCGTATATAGATATACTTTTCAATTGTTGCAAGGGATTATATATACAGTTTGCATTATCGTAAGTTATACGCAACTATACAACAATGTATTCTGTATTTGCACACATAATACACACGTGTTTAATTGCGCCGGGTTTTCTAAACATTGGGGCCGGGTTTTACCCTGCGCCGGGGCCGGGGCCGGGGCCGTGTTTTGCCCACCTAAAACAAATGCATGCGCCGTGGCCGGGGCCGTGTTCTACCCACACCCGATTGTTCCCGTGTTTTCATAGTCGCTTTTATATGGGCGCCCTTTTATAGTCTGTATTTGTATATATAATTATAATTTATGTAATCATAAAATTATTCGTTGCCGCAGAGAAATTAGACTCTAGCCCAATAGTCTGATGACGCAAGAAAGGGGAAAGTGGTTTGCAATTTCGATGATGGTGAAGTTTTAAATTGCCTTCATTTCATAGTCTCGAACGCAAGTGTACTCGCGTCGACATGCGTCGATGTGAGTAATCTGGCATACCACTAATGGACGCGTTCACGCGCGTCGACGCTTCTAGTGGTAGCATGGCGCATAGGCGAGATGCTACATTTGGAAGCGTCGACGCCTCCAAATGTAACATGGCGGTGTAGCGCGATGACGCGCTTCTACGCACGTACGTGCGTTTACTCGCGACTGGGACTATGACATCACCTTTAAGTGAGAATGTAAGCATATTATATCAATCGCATTGTGTTGTGTAACAATTGTTAAGTGATCAATGAATAGATCACGGTCCTGCCTAACAATATGTAAAACATGTGTCATGCGATTGTAGTGTGTGTTGAACTGGGCTTATTCTAGGGAATTTTCCTTAGCTAAAATTTGCAATTTTTATAGTATGCAAGTTTCTAGTCCATAAATAAGTAGTTTTAATGTTAAAAAGGCCAAAAGCTGAGTATAGCAGGCTTAACAAAAAAAATCAAAATTCGGTTTTTTGGCTGGAACTTTCGCAAAACTAAACCAAATCGATTACTTTGAGGACCCATGGATAGGTCTTGGGCTAAGCTTTAAAACCACCCCAGTTTCGTTGCTCTACGACTACCAGTAAGTAGCAGTAGACGAAAATGTGTGATTTTTTTGTTAAAGGTTTAACAAAAAATCACCCGTTAACAAAAAAAATCAGTGGCGGATCGGATCCCAGAGAGCAGCTAGCAACTTTTTCTCATCAGTTTTGGATAGAGCGCACTAAATAACGTATTTAGAACCCCAAACCGCTAACCTAATGCTCCAACCAAGGCAACTGACCCCGCCGAAGACTTAGTGGTCACTGATGGCCCCCGACAGCGTCCAGTATGAAGTCTGGTGGCTCTAAAGTGCCGTTTTAAAGGCTAAAACGTTGTTTTTCGTGTTTGTGAGTGATTATAACCTATTTTCAGGCATTTTGGCAGAGAAACTCAGAACTTCGTATGTTGCTGGGGTATGACCCACGGTCACGTGACCCCTGCCGGACCCGTCCGGACCCTCCAGATACCAACTGGACAGTCCGAAGTGGCTATAAACATGTCCTATGGGGTTTTCGAGGGCGCTGAATTCAAATCTGGCATTAGTTTTTAGGTAACTATGGCCTAATACTGACTTCTGGGATCACGTTTACCGTCGGACGGTCCAGGCCCGGCTGGTTACCAGGTTGGGCTCCCAGAAGTGTCAGGCAACCTCAAAAACAACGTATATAAGGGTTTTCGAGGTCTCTGAGCTCGATTTTGACGTTAGTTTTGCTCTAGCTGCTGTTCTGACATCAGTAACGAAACATAAAAATGATTTGTTATTTGTTAAAATTTTAACAAAAAAAATTACCCACCCCAGGACGGCTCAGAGGTCCGACTGGGAACTTCTATATATGTGTCGATAGCCACAGTCAGGACATGTCACATGTACAATATGGGTTGCCTAGGGTTTTCCCTTAGTAAATAGCAGCCGAAATTCGAACTTCGGTCATGAACGTTTTTGAGGTCACTTTTGGGTACCCTCACTTAAAGGTTTGCCCTGAACGCATGGAGAGGGCCTTGTGGCTCAAACTCACAGGCTGTAATGTCGAGATGTGTGGCTATTACCATGCAAAAATTGGTTCTCTGCGACTTTCCTGTGAGTCAGAGTGGGGTGATTTTTTTGTTAAAATTTCGGGTGACTTTTTGTTAAGCTTGCTATAATAGTCTCGGCGACGCCGAATATTTTACATAATTTGGCCTTCTGAACGATTTTTATTAGGGCAAACTTACTTTGGTACCAAAAAGGACACAAACTTTGTGGGCGATTTTGGTGGGAGTTTTTTTTGGGGAATGGTGATTATGGAGGGTTTCTCGCAACCCCTGATGGAATATATAGTCCCAGCTGATTGTCCAGAGTTCGACAAGCCCGGAATGCCAAAAGCGGCAGTGAACAGTCGTAGCGAATTGAATAACGTCGTAGCGAATTGAATAACGTGTAGAATTAAATATAGTAGTTTTAAAAATTTTTATTTCCACTCATTTTACTTGAGTTTACCTCTTTTAACTCTTTCATGAAAAGGATCTAGTTAATTTTAACTCTACTCTACCCTTTCTTGAAAAGGCCCTTAGACACCCAGGAGAGTTTCGGTTTTTAGTCGAGCTTGCCTGTGTCATACAGAATGGTTTACTCTGTTCGGCGGATTCTCACAACTTTTCATAATTGTCAAAACTATAGCTTACCGCAAAACAAATGGATCCCTGTAAACCTCGTCTGGATTTTGAAAAGGGAGGTGCTCGACTTCTGAAATCAAAATTTTTTCAGGAATAGGAATGGTCCGGGGACCTATTTTCATTCTTTCATTTTCCTGAAATTAGACTCCGGTTCCTGATCCTGAAATGATATATCCCGTTTTTGTTCCTGTTTCGCCACTCCCTTTCCCTGAAACTTTAGGTTTAAGTCCAAAGGTATATTGTCTGTATCCAGGTCTGTCTACTCCAGGTAACCACACACTAGTTTGCCTGGATTTAATAACTGTCTGGCCAGGTTTTTTGGCGCCTGTCTTTTCGGAATGAAATTACGTTTTGAAATATATATATGAAAGTTAAAACTATACGCGCGCATCTACAAATGATTTCAAATAGAAGGCTGGGTAGGTTGGCTTAATGTAGTGACGACAGTTGTATATATTCCTAGTACACAACTAATATGAATGAAAGCTTTAACTTTAAGCTGCACATTTTTACATTATGTCTATATACTATATTCGTGCGTTTATATCTCAGGAAATAGAAATATACGTATGCATCAGCATTTAATCATATATTCTATATATTTATTTATATGGACACGTGTATAGCCCAGATAAATTATCACGTCTGTATACCGACGCCTTGTCTTTCGTCCACTTTAAACTTTAGTTACACACTTTTAATGCCGTCTTGTCTTGGTGACCTTGAATGCTTTCTGCAGGGTTGTATTAAAGCACAGGCGGTCTAGGTTTTACTTTACTGCCCACTGTGCCTCTTTTCAAGCCGGCCGATGTCAGGGTTCCTTCCCTTTACAAATTCAAAAGCCAGCAGCAGCTGTTCGCTGTTACGAAACGCTTGTTCGTTGTAGTGGAACTTTAGCTCTCTATAGTGGACGCCTGCTTCAACGGGTTGGGTGACCTTGTCAATCAACTTCACCTCAAGTGACCTTTAATTCTTATCTTTGTCTTTTGAAAAAGTTCTCCCACATTATTTTAATATTAAACTTTTCAATAAATAGTCGTTTGGTAGTGTTTAGCTGCATTTATAAAGTATATATGTTTATCAGTGATGGAACCGGGTCACTCAGGCTTGACCCGGTGTCTCGGTTTTCCAGAAAATTCGGAAATCTTTGATTTTTGAAATTTTGATTTTGACTATGAAGAACGAAGGGGATCGAAAAATTCGTTTGTCGATTCAGGTTTTCGTTAACGCGGTGAGAGGTGACATGCAAGCTTTTGCTGACAGGGTCTTTCCCATTATCCCCCCCACATCTCTGAAAAAGTATATACCGAAGAAGTATATACCAAGGAGAACCGAAAAATTTTTTGAAAACATTTTGCTAAAAACTTGCTTACAGGGGTTTTCTGGGGCGCTGATCACGAATCTAAAATCAGTTTTTCGATTCAGCTTTTCGTTAGCTTAATATAAGCTGAAGTTTTAAGCTTAAGATGTATGTAAGCTTATCCTGAGCTAACGAAAAGCTGAATCGAAAAAACGATTTCAGATTCGTGATCAGCACTCCAGAAAACCCCTGTAAGCAAGTTTTCAACAGAAATTTTTTCAAAACATTTTTCGGTTCCCCTTGGCCCCCTTATCAAACTAAAATTTTAAAATTTTTAAAATTTTTTTAAAAATTTTAAAATTTTTGCATTTTTTGAAATCAGCAGGTCCCCTACCAAATTTCAACTCAATCAGTCAAATTGTGCATCTTTGGTACTTCTTCGGAGCTGTGGGGAGGGGATATTGGGAAAGACCCTGCTGACCTAACAAAAGCTGAATTGATAAACAAATCAGCAGTGATAATCTTATATTAGTGATAGGATCAAGTAAATCTTCCCCCCCCCCCCTAGCCTCAGTTGGGGGGATAGTTTACTTTATGTTAACTTTAGCAAAACTTAACCAATTTAGCTCAAATTTTGTGTGGATGCATTCCAACACATGTCTGATTGATCGGTAATAAAATTTTAAAATTTTTAAAAATTTTAATTTTTAAGTTTTTTAAGGGGGGACCAAGGGGAATCAAAAAATTTTTTGTCGTCAATTTTGCTGAAACATTGTGTATAGGGATTTTCGGGGTCGTAGAACAGGAATCTGACGTCGGTTTTTCGATTCAGCTTTTGGTTAGTTCAGAACAAGCTTACATCTTAAGCTTATATACTACTTTAGCTTATACTGAGCTAGCGAAAAGCTGAATCGAAATACCGACTTCAGGTTCGTGTTCTACGAGCCCGAGAACCCCTATATACAATGCTTCAGCAAAATTGACGACAAAAATTTTTTGATTCCCCTTGGTCCCCCCTTAAAAACTTAAAAATTTAAATTTTAAAATTTTATTACCAATGAATCAGACATGTGTTGGAATGCATCCACACAAAATTTGAGCTAAATTGGTTAAGTTCTGAAAGATTTATAGCGTTAGGGGGGAGAATAGTTTACTTGAGAATTTGGGGGGGGAGATTGTTTACTTAACGAATAAGGCCTCCGTAGAGTAACCGATTTGCGGAAAATTGAATAGATAAGTGTATAAAATAAATATAGTGTTTAGTTCTGAAATGTGTTCTTTGAAAATCGCATTAAAGCATTATATACGTAAAACTTGCGTTTTGGGTTCAGTTAAGTGTTCGACCGGTTCACTCAATGATGATTTTTGAAAAAGTATATCTAATTTTCAAATATTTGAAAATTGGATAAACGTATTTCTAATGTCCTTGTAAAATGTGAATGTCCTTTTTGATGTATATACCTTTTCTGAACACTTGTTCATCTGCAAGTGGGCAGTGCCTATTTAATATTTGAACAGTCCAGTTTTGGTTGTGTAACTTTTGACCTCAAGCCGGACCAGGCCCATTTTTATCGTTCATTCAAATCGTGGGAATCTACCACGTATTTTGACTAATTATGTGCGATAGTTTCGCACGAAAAGTAGCAAATAAGATTGACTGTGGTCATCAGGGGTCAAACTTGTGGTCATTCCGATTTAGCAACATCAGAATACGTATACATACATACCTATATACCGGCAGTGTGTGTAGGATCTAGCTCTTCTTTTTGTTTACTTTTCTGTATTTATATATGCAATAAATTTTTGTAAATATGTATATATATTTGGTGTTCTCTAGCTTTGGTAAAGGAAGTAGGAATCAAGATTTCTGCTTTTTGTATGCAGTTTAACAATCTATGGCAAATTAATCCTTGACCCTCCCTTTGAATATTGGTGTTTGTTTCTGAGGGCGCCTGTGGTGCACTAACCTGTTAATGCATTTCATGCGTCCTTTCGTCTATATACAGTGATTTGATGTTTTGTCTTTGTGTTCACATTTTCTTTCGGTCTGCTGGAGGGGTGCTGGAGGTTGCATAAGGTCAATTGGGTAACTTTTCTGCGTTGACATCTGGCATGATTTGATTTCAGAAGCAAAATGTGAAGGAGCATATAGTTTCGTTTACCATTGACCCTTTTCTCGTTGTCTTGACCCATCCAAGCTTGATATGGGCGATTGCACTTTGCTTTATCAGGTTACACTAGCTCCTGGCCAATGTTTTCGGTTGCGGTGGAGGAACTAAACTCAATTTGACTTTTCTTGCTCTTGCTGCTGGCATTTGAGTCTAGAAGGAGGCAGTCCTACTTAGTTGGGATTTGTGATATTACATGCGCTATTATTGCTGCTGAGCCATGCGCAATTTTTAACATATCATTTTTAGGATAATAATAAACCTGCTGGCCACAAGTGAGCCAAATCCCAGACACAGTCTGAGATCTGGTCTTTCGAAGTTTGAAAAATCGCTGGTTTTGAGCCAAAACAGCGATTAAGTCAAAGTTTATTTTTTCTATTTTTGAACCTCCAAACTGCGGATGAAAAACCGAAAAATGAAATTTTCAGATTTGACTGAAATTTATTCAAACAATTGTGTATATATGGTAGCTAGTTATTTGTGTGCAAAATGTTAGCTCTATATCCTTTCGCATTAGTCGGCTATGGCGGATCTCATTGATTTTTACATATTTTATTGTTCGAACGGTATATTTTAACGAGTTTTTAAAATTAAAGTTGTAAGTCTTACGGTTATTGAGTAATTTCACCTCAGAGTTGAGATTTCATGTGTTAAACATAGGAAAGTAGAAAAGTTGTCACTTTTTCAGGTGCGCCAGAGAAATCTCACGAATGGCAAAATGGATCCGTTCAAGCTTTATATCATATTAGTTCCATGTTTCCGAACTGTGATTTGTAGGAATCAGAATTTTAAATTAGGTATTTAAAAAATTTTAATGAATTTTTGAAATATTAAAATTAAGACTTACAAATTTGATTTTAAAAACTCGTTAAAATATTCCATTTGGACAATAACATATGTAAAAATCAGCGAGATCGGAGAAAGTCGAAAAAATGACCAAAAAATGGACCTCTCCCCCTTAAGTGAAGGCAATAAGATTTAACTTTGGATAGAGTTGACGAAAACCTGAATCGGCTGAAGCAGCCACAGCTTCACAGCACCGGGAACATAGCGGTTTCATTAACTGCCACGGGATACTCATATATACATAGATTTCTGTTCATTTCAAATGTAAGCTTTATTCAAATTGTAGCCAGCCATGTCCACATAGGTATGATTATTCATGCTTGTCTGAGCTCAGGTTTAATTTTGGATAATATTTTGAAATTTACGCAATAGAGGAAACACAATGAAATAAGCTAAAGGCTTCTTGATTAGCCTGTCTGTCTGTCTTTCGATGGGGTAGCTTGGCTTGGCTCGGCTCTATCACTATGTAAGCATCGTCATTTGGGGGTTGAGGTGCCATATGGTTACATCTCTTGTCTAAAAGCACACTTCACTAATTTGTCTAATTTACATAACAGTGAAACCTCTGTGTACTTTAATGTTATCAATTTTCGAATGTTTTTCACTTTTTCATGTTGGTTTTACGAATGTACATGTTTCTGTCATAGTGTGCTTTCTGGTGTCATGGTTCGCGTAACTCATATACAATATTTCGTGATAATAGAGGGTCGAAACAGACAGTTAGTTTGGGTGACGTAGCTGAACTTAACTAGAGCAGATGAGGTGTCCTGATCCGGCCTGGATTCGGTATTATCAAGCTGGAAAAAGTTTTTGAATGTTTATTTATTTCGTTTTTACTAATTTTTAACATCCTTTAAGACTTTAATTATTATGCTGCAAAGTTGCAAGTGGTGCTGCAATTTGCAATCGGTCGCACATCTGTGCTCAACTCTTGCAATCATTTTAAAAATTTAAGAAAGATTCAATATTTAAGGGAAACCAATCCTGCTTTCAGACACTTTGTGCACTGGTTCGTTCAAGTATTCTTTGGAAGAAGTTTTATGGTGAGATCGCATCAGGGGCCAATGTTATCACCGCCGAAACCATGGTTAAGTCTCTAACCCGGGTTAAATTCATATTTTACCTTATAAAGTAAACCCGGGTTAGCGAATTAACCTGGGTTTTGACATTGATAACCTTGTGCCCTGCTCTCCTTCTGCCTTAAAAGTTATTGATATTAAAAACTGGCAATTTATATACATATGTATATATTTCATAAAAAACTACGGATTTAGTGTTGACACTGGAAGCATCGTGTCGTCGTATACGGCATGACTAGAAATCGAAGGGGGACCCATTGAATGTAACTATGTCAACGAACCTGGTTTTCAACAGTCAAAAGTAACTTTTTACTAACAAAAACTGCGTTCATAACTACAATCCTGCTTATATATATATATCATCGTTGCTCTAAACGTAATGGCTAACAAATGGCACTGTCATTTTTGTTTTCTATGCTTCTTAATACCATTTTATGCAGAAAGGCTTAGACGGATTTAACCCTTGGTGTATTGTTATTTGAGGTTAACAGAACATTTGAGGTAGGTAGAGAGTAGTGGGTGGTTGGGGGTGGTGACCATCTGGTACTGTCCCAGCGGAGGCTAACCTAATTGACCTTTGTAATATACAGTTAACATTTTGTCCTAGTTTGATTTTACTGTAAGAGGACATATACGTGTACGTTTACTGTGGGTGTACTTAAATGCTTTAGTGACACGTGCCACGGTGTATTTAAAGGCGAGTATTATCACTCGAGTGATGTGATATAGATTACGTGAACAGATGTGCCTGATCTAGGTCACTGTATTACGTTATACTTACTGTATACGTATGTATGTGTGTACCTTACGTTAATACAGTATAAACGTTATTATTGACAGGGTAGGATGTATAAATGTAATTGAAAATATATTAATTTTTGACCGGTGGTCACATAATGGTCATCTGAGGATTTATTTGTTGAGACAGAGGTAGTTGACTGTTGTGATTGAATCTGGGGACATCTGAGGTAGCGTCGGTTTGACATTAACTCACGTAGGAAAGGAAGGAAGCTGTGACGTATAAGGTTCCGGATCCTATTGAATAACCGTTTTATCTATATAGGTGTATATATATACTGTGTGCAAAATAGATTTAAATACATACATATAGGCATGCACCGTGTGCTACTGCTTTGTAAAATTGAATATAGCTTCTGTGTGGGTCCTTGCGTAATTAGCGTAGACGTAGCAATTCAGAGGTTATGGTATTTATTTCTGATGACGTTATAGATGTGAGACTTAACGAAGATTATTTAAGGGCTGGTTGAGAACTCATTTACAGTCATTCCCTTTCTCTCCTTTCTAGTCATTCGTTCGCTTCCAACTTCCCTTGATAGACTTATATCTTTATTTATTCCATACCGGTGAACTGACAGAGATCTGACATTTTTCGACAAATTGACAATTCGTTCGACCAATTGACCTTGTTCTTCATTCGATTCGACAATTATTTATTGATCTGGATCTCGACCATGTCTAGACAGATGAAACGTGTAACTTTTTCTTCAGAAGTAACTTATCTTGTCAATGGATCTTCGAGAGTAGACGTTTATCCTGGATCTTTATTACAGTAAGTATTATTTTGTAATTGTTGCACAATACAAAAATTCGTAGGAATGTAGTGTGCACCAGGCCCGCACCCAGGACTTTGAAGAGGGGGTCCAAGGTACAACGGGGGGTCTGGGGGGCGGGGCCCACAGAAGTTGAAGAATTTTTGCATTTTGGCCAAAAATAGTACATTGAAGGAAATTTTTTAAAATTAGCTGTTTTAGCCATAAAATTAGCAAAAATTTTCCATTTTGTCACCGCAAAAGGGGGGGTCCTAACCCCTTGAACCAGTGGCGGATCCAGGGGGGGGCGGCCGCCCCTCCCCGTCGCGATTCGAAGGTAGGAAAAATTAAGGGGTCTTTCCCATTATCCCCCCCATAGCTCTGATGAAGTACCGAAGAAGCACAATTTGACTGATTGAGTTGAAATTTGGTGGAGGTAGGTTTTCGGACCTGCTGATTTCAAAAATGCAAAAATATAAACATTTTAAAATTTTTTTAAAAATTTAAAAATTTTATTTTGGCAAGGGGGGACCAAGGGGAACCGAAAAATTTTTTGAAAAAAATTTTGCTGAAAACTTTCGTACAGGGGTTTTCTGGGGTGCTGATCACGAATCTGAAATCGGTTTTTCGATTCAGCTTTTCGTTAGCTCAGGATAAGCTTACATCGTAAGCTTAAAACTTTAGCTAATATTAAGCTAACGAAAAGCTGAATCGAAAAACGGATTTCAGATTCGTGTTCTACGACCCCGAAAACCCCTATATCCATCTTTTCAGCAAAATCGAAGACAAAAATTTTTCGGTTCCTCTTGGTCCCCCCTTACCAAACAAAAATTTTAAAATTTTTAAAAATTTTTTAAAATGTTAAAATTTTTGCATTTTTGAAATCAGCAGGTCCGAAAACCTACCCCTACCAAATTTCAACACAATCCGTCAAATTGAGCATCTTCAGTACTTCTACGAAGCTATGGGGGGGATAATGGGAAAGACCCAAATTAAGGAGAGAAAGAGGAAAAAGGGCAAAAAACCAAAAAATTATCTACTTTTTAACCGCATATTTATTGCATTCATGAAGAAAAAGCTCTAAATGCATCCGAGTTTTCGAAGAAAATTACAATTTTTGCCTAAAAATGTCAAGAATTTTAAAAAATTTTCTCAGTTCTTCAGTATAAAAAGAATTAAAATCCGAGGATCGATTTTATTGCAAAAACAAAAATTTTCTTCAACTTCTGGGGGGCCCCGCCCCCCAGACCCCCGACGAATAAATTTTACCGCCCTCCCGTCTCCAAATCCTGGATCCGCCAGTGCCTTGGATCCCCTGGATGCGGGCACTAATAAATGACCTACCGTTAATCAAATTGTTAATCAAGGTGGTATGGATCCGGAGCCCATCAGATTGCTGCAGCAGTAATGGAGATGGAACAAGTAAGTAAGTACCGTAAACTTTAGGCTGATGGGCCAATCAGCGAGCAGACACACGCTTATATGAAAGCGTGTAATTATATATTACAAAGTGAGGACCCCCATTTGGGAAGTGGGTCTCTTACGCTTTCCCCCCTGCCCTAACTTGATTTTTTTGACCAATAACTTTGAAATTTGGTGCTAGAGGTTGACGAATTCAAAAATTAAAAAATTTTAAAGTTTTAAAAAAATTTTAAAAAATTTAAAATTTTAGTTTGGTAAGGGGGAGGGGACCAAGGGGAACGAAAAAATTTTTTGAAAAAATTTTGCTGAAAACTTGCATACAAGGGTTTTCTGGGGCGCTGAGTACGGATCTGAAATCCGTTTTTCGATTCAGCTTTTCGTTAGCTCAGTATACAAAGCTAAAGTTGTAAGCTTAACATGTAAGCTTATAGTGAGCTAACGGAAAGCTGAATCTGAAGACGGATTTCAGATTCGTGCTCAGCGCCCCAGAAAACCTTTGTATGCAAGTTTTCAGCAAAATTTTTTCAGAAAAGGTTTTGGTTCGCCGTGGTCCCTCCTTACGAAACGAAAAAATTGAATTTCGCGAAATCAGAAAATTTTACGATATTAGAAATCGGCGTGGTCGAAAACACGCCCATACGAAATTTCAGCTGATATGGTCGTTTTGCGAAATTATATTACAATAATATATTACAAAGTGGGGACCCCCTTCGGGAAGTTACGGCGGGATCTCGTCTTAACGCACCGAGCATGCCTAACATGATTTTGCACATGCTAGTGTAAGAATTTCTTACTCTTCTCTTACTATTACATACTCTTGAAATCTGTTCCCTTTTTAGTGCGGGCAGAGCCGGGGTAGGAAGGGTTTCTGTATAGACCGGGCGGGAGAGAAACAACTGAGTTCTAGGCTGGCGGGTCTGGGTCGGGCCTTCTAATGTCTTTCCAAAATTTTGTCTTGTCTTCTTCCTTGGAAACTGTTCGGAAACGGATCAATTCAGCGATGTCCTTCTCTCCACCAATTGAGGGGGGATCAATTGCCGAATTGACCGTGGGTCAGCTATTGCGTTTCTTTGTGCAACCTTAAAGTTGAATTCTGAAACATATATGTAATATGTACCTTTAAAATGATCATTTTGCAGCAATCCCCTCGCTATTTAAAAATTATTACAATGTTCAGATTATGCATGCTTAACCAAATACCCCATTAAATTCGAAAAAACTACAACTTACACGTCTGCAACGAATAGCATACATGTGTATTTGTGTACATGCATGTGCGTTTTTCGTTATGATTTATTGAAGATTATCTAAATTATGTAGATTTGGTGCTTGGCTTAGGTTGTCCTCTCCTCTTTTCAAATTTCTATGAACACTTAATGTTAGTGTTAACAGTTTTTACATACGTAATATATATATATATATATATCTTTACATTTTCTATTCTGCACCTATACGTATGTGTCTGCGGGAAGAGTAAGTATATATATACTACATCTAACTTATATATACATCTATGACAGTCAAACGTTTTTATAATAGCCCATGCACCACAGTTAATGACTGAAAGTAAATTTTAAAATTTAAGCCTGGTTCACACTGCTGTCTTATGTTTTATGTCTTTTGTCTTTTGTGCTATGTCGTATGTCTTATGTTTTATATCTTAAGACAGAACCGTTCACACTGCTGTCTTATGTCTCTTGTCTTAGGCAGCACATTTGAATCTTTCAGCCAATCAACTTCACAATGACTAGACTAGCTGCAATGTGATTGGCTTATCTCTTAAGACATAAGACAAAAGTTGAGCCTGGCCCAAGTCTGTCTTAAGACAAAAAGACATAAGACATAAGACATAAGACATCAGTGTGAACGCCTTAAGACACAAGACTTAAGACAAAAGACATAAGACATAAGACATAAGACACCAGTGTGAACCAGGCTTTATAGTTTGAAATTTCAAGGCTGCTTTGGGCCAAAGTGCGGATGTTTTAAGTGCCGCCGCGCCGATGCATCGGTATATATGTGTACTATGTACCAAGCAGGTGTCTACCTGTCAAGTTTCCAGAGAGCTGTACTACAGTGTAACAGATAATGTAGTATAATCCTCCTTTATGTGGGGGTTTAAAGTTTGAACTTAAGCTGTGGGCTCCTCTCTTTTCTGTCATTTATCATAGGGGTCGCGGTAGCGACCCCTATAATATGAGTCAAAACGCCCCAATGACAGCCTTCAGAGGCGCTGCGCAGAGGCTGCGCAGATCCTGCGCAAATTTTGTGCGCAAAAGAAAGTCCGTGTCGAGTTTAGTATAATTGGAAAATTTCATCCCCGTAGCACTTACCGTTAAAAAGTTACACCCGCCGGCAGTTATGCCGGCGATGTTTTTTTTCCGGTGTCTCCGTTTTACCCTCGTATGTCACCATTTTGTAGCCTCTTTCACAGAATGTAGCGAAGGGAAGACACCTATTGTGGTATATCATCAATATATATAGGTTACTGACTTTCGATATATGTGGTCGCCGCCGCGCCACAGTGCGCCGCAGCGCCACAGTGGCGCCACAAAGTCGGCTCAGAACGTCGAAATGGCCAAAAGTATGCCTGGGATTAGCTTCTTTCCAGCTCTTTGTGCAAATACAAACCAGACAAGTTATATATGGTTGATAAGGACATATATCCGGATTATGACGTTTGAAGTCGGATTTTTGATATGTTGCGCCACAGCGCCACAGTGGCCCGCCAAAGTTGGTGAATGTTGGGTCCGACTTTGAACTTAGTTTTTTCGCTTATTTTTCAAGATAGACTTCTCAAATCGTGCATATAAAGGTTTTTTGGGACGGAGAATCCATTCCCGCCATCAGTTTTGCTGCCCGATTCACCAAATTTGCTGGGCTGGTTCCACTTGACCGTCTGACGGGTCCGGTCGGTACCGACTTCCGGGAACACCATATAGAACTGTACATAGCCTCTCAAAACATTGTCTATAGGGGTTTTCTGGTACGCCCAGCTCATTTCCGGTGTCCGTTTTGCCGTTGGACCCACCCATCTTGCTGTGCTGGTTCCACTTTGCCGTCTGGAGGGTCCGGTCGGTACCGAGTTCCGGGAACACCATATAGGACTGTACATAGCCTCTCAAAACATTGTCTATAGGGGTTTTCTGGTACGCCCAGCTCATTTCCGGTGTCCGTTTTGCCGTTGGACCCACCCATCGTGCTGGTTCCACTTTGCCATATGGAGGGTCAGGTCGGTGGGAGGTCATGTGGTCAAAAATGAAAATTTTCAAAAGTGGTCAAATTTGGTATCAAATGAAAGCCCTCAGCGAGCTGAGCAACTTTTGTCATAGAACTGCATGCTCAAAGTGGCTGTAGAGTGCTGTGGTGGGGTGGGGTGGGGACTTAGGCGATTTTCGGTCAAAAATGAAATTTTTCAAAAGTGGTCAAATTTGGTACCAAATGAAAGCCCCAAGTGGGCTGAGCAACTTTTCTCATAAAAGTGCATGCTCAAAGTGGCTGTAGAGTGCTGTGGTGGGGTGGGGTGGGGACTTAGGCGATTTTCGGTCAAAAATGAAATTTTTCAAAAGTGGTCAAATTTGGTACCAAATGAAAGCCCCAAGTGGGCTGAGCAACTTTTCTCATAAAAGTGCATGCTCAGTGGCTGTAGAGTGCTGTGCTCTGGGGTACGGGTGGCTACTTGGCGATTTTGGGTCGAAAATGAAAATTTTCAAAAGTGGTCAAATTTGGTACCAAACGAAAGCCTCAAGTGAGCTGAGCAACTTTTCTCATAAAAGTGCATGCTCAAAGTGGCTGTAGAGTGCTCTGCTGGGGTAGGGGGGGGTAAACTAAGCTATTATCATAGACAAACTTACCCTAACTTGCTGTATAGCGGTCTGGTGTGAAGGGTGTCAGGGTGGAACGGAGCCAATTTGCCATAGAACCACACACGTGAGTCTGAGTATTTAATGCATATATAATGCTTAATGATTCTTTAACGCTGTTATGTCAAGACATGTAAAAAGTGGATAAACAAGAAATAAAAATGCTCCTGAAGAGCGAAGAAAGGAATATGAGTCAACGTGGAACATGTAAAATGCTAAATATTGTCGGTTGTAAATTAAGAATAAGACAAGCATGTAAAATGCTAATATGAGTCTGGTGAGGTTGGAAAGTGCAGAAGACAAGTTTGTACACGCACCAATATGAGTGCATGCCAAATAGACTCATATTGGCATGCCTTAAAAAACAATAATGCATGCATCCATTGCGGAATTCTAACGGATATATTTCCACGCAGGAGTTAAGACGAATAAGTAGCGTTATTGACGTCACATGGATATCCCAACCATGGTCAACATTGTCAACTTTTCTCCTTAGGAAACTGTTAAACCGCTGTTAGTCAACAATGCGCCGAGGACGGATATATATATATAACATTTTTAATAAGCGTTTGTATAAGTCATGTATTCAGAGACTCAAAGTTAAATCTGATGTTAACTTTCGTGACATATATACGTGCGTAACCTGTGTAGAATCCTGTCATCCACCCTAAAACTACCCTGTCTCGTCTTGCTGACATTACGTGAGTGATATATAACCGAAATTCGCAACCACTTGCCTTCAGAATACTAAATAATGCCAATATGAGTCTATTTGGCATGCACTCATATTGGTGCGTGTACAAACTTGTCTTCTGCACTTTCCAACCTCACCAGACTCATATTAGCATTTTACATGCTTGTCTTATTCTTAATTTACAACCGACAATATTTAGCATTTTACATGTTCCACGTTGACTCATATTCCTTTCTTCGCTCTTTAGGAGCATTTTTATTTCTTGTATTCAGGCTTGGGAGGGGGAGTAGAAGTCCAAGCGCACAAGATTCCTGCTGGAGTGTACATCTTTAAACTGTAGCTTCTCTTCTCTTTACTGTATGTAGTTAGTGATAATTACTGTGAACAAGACAATACCATTGTATATACATGTTTTTGTCTTTTATTCCAAGAAACTTTACACCTGAGAAAGAAGGGTCTCAGTGGAAAATCACAAAGGCAACTAGCCCTTAAGTACACTTTGATTTACAAGTCGGGCACTCCGCCGTTGTTGCGATATATCTCTCCAAATATATATGTTACGGGCAGATGAGTAAATTGGACACTTCTAAAAGTGTCCAGACAGATAGATAAATTATGCATGTGCGCAGACAGATAGATAAATTCTTACAATTATCGCATTCTGTCCGGACGGATGAGTAAATTATCTATCTGTCCAGAACAGAGTTGGACAGATGCGTAAATTTTTAAACTAAGCATTAATAATAGAGAATATTTGTGTTTGTAGCTCTATTTAATTTCATTATTATTCTTTACTTTATTTTTAATAGTTTATGCATTGTACTAAAGCTTGTTATTATATTTTATTAGCTGATATTTCATTAAATTTTAAATATCTCTTGCTTGATCGTGTTAATTTTATACATGTAACATTTATTAGATATCGTTCCAATTATTGATGGCTTTGATAATTTATTTATTTGTTAATCAATATTAATTATTTTATGTACGTGATATTTGTGAAATTTTGGTATATACCGTCATTTTAACGTAATTTAAAATAGAAACAAACGGTGAAACTAGCAAGAATTAAATTTACATATTTACGTTTTATGCTAACGTATAATTATTTACTTATATACGTATTACCTAATCTCTTATTAATTGTAATTACATACAAAAAGTACATAAAATAATTATTAAATAAACTGTTATACATGAAATGAAACTAACAAGATCAAATAAGATTTTTTAAAATTTAATGAAATATCAGCTAATAAAATATAATAACAAGCTTTAGTACAATGCATAAACTATTAAAAATAAAGTAAAGAATAATAATGAAATTAAATAGAGCTACAAACACAAATATTCTCTATTATTAGTGCTTAGTTTAAAAATTTACGTATCTGTCCAACTCTGTTCTGGACAGATAGATAATTTACTCATCCGTCCGGACAGAATGCGATAATTGTAAGAATTTATCTATCTGTCTGCGCACATGCATAATTTATCTATCTGTCTGGACACTTTTAGAAGTGTCCAATTTACTCATCTGCCCGTAACATATATATAGGTATCTATCTAACAGTTTTCACGGTTCAAGGAAATTTTGACAAAGAACATATGATTCGTGCGGGTTTAAGTATTCAGATTAGCAATTTCTTAACCCTACGTGTCCGGGACTATTAGAATTGGAATTGTCTAATATGAATGTATGTGCATAGTCTGAGACTTTGGCGCCACTGTACTTTATATTTTGGTGACTATTGTTCCAACATTTATGCCGAGGAGTATATATATAGTCCATGCATATAGTTTGTTCTCTTAAGAATACTGCACGTTTACACCTCTTCCCTTACATATGTGGGTAAAGGGATCCGACTAAATTATTTATGCTGTAATAGGAGCCATATTAAGTTAATTTAGCTTAATAGCTTATTTAGATCTATCTAAAGTCTTAGAAGGTAGATAGATATAAATAGTTGGATAGCACAGTGAATAATACCGCCTGCAAACCTCAACCATCAGCCAACTTTGAAATAACTATAAACAACTATAAACGAATTTTGATGACTATAACTTTATCTTTATTAGTTATATACTGCTTTAGGTACTAATTCAGCTCCAAAACTTTTTTCAATTCTATGTTAATTTTTTGAAACGGTCCAATGTTGACACTACGAAACAGAGCTCTCTATGCAATTATAAGTTTATCTGGATTCAATTTAAGCAAAGTGGAGGGCTTCTGTCCACTCTCCAAAGCCGCTGAAGAGTGAAGAACAAACGTGGGAGCATTCAAATAGCATGAAAGCTATGATACGATTACAATTAGCCTGTTTTCGAGTCTTGTCTCGATTATCCTCCATCACTCAAAACTCTTAAAACTTGACTATACGATTACAATTAGCCTGTTTTCGAGTCTTGTCTCGATTATCCTCCATCACTCAAAACTCTTAAAACTTGACCAATTGAGCTAAACTTTGGTGTGGTTATAATTCTTTCCCATTATTCGCTACAGTGCTCGGAAGAGGCAAAATTAGACGAATTGAGTTGAAATTTGGTAGGGGTAGGTTTTCGGGCCTGCTGATTTCAAAAATGTAAAAAATTTAAAATTGAAGTTAGTATATATATATATAT
>JASAND010016916.1:0-13153 GCA_030248195.1 Trissonchulus latispiculum
ACACACACACACACACACACACACACACACACACACACACACACACACACACACACACACACACACACACACACACACACACACACACACACACACACACACACACACACACACACACACACACACACACACACACACACACACACACACACACACACACACACACACACACACACACACACACACACACACACACACACACACACACACACACACACACACACACACACACACACACACACACACACACACTCACACACTAACACACACACACACACACACACACACACACACACACACACACATATATATATATATATATATATATAGTTGGAATGCATAGCAACTATAAATTAATACGCCTTTTTCACTGCCCACTGTCGAATACGTACATGTAGGGTCATTTCAGTGTTGAAATAAAAACTGCTACGTAGGTTTGGAAGATGTCTTCGTGTCTTTATAGAATGTAGACGATCTCTGATTCATTAGTACCTTTGGGTGGGACAACACATCTTGAAAACAAAAATATGGCAAAAAACTAAATTTTGACATATTCTCATTTTCATACATTACATTCTATTAAAAATGTCTATTAATCGTGTGCCCATGATAAGATCGCCCTTACTTGGGGGCTAATATCTATAATTTCAAAGCCAGCGGCCTCCATTAATATTACTTTAGGAAATGTCCAGCTTTTACAGAGGTGACAACAAGATTTCCAAGACGATAAGCAAAAATTTGTAGAATTCTAATTCATCAAAATTGGGGCAGGAGCGGCCAGATTGCACCTAAAATGAATTAAAATATCTTTCAAGAGATAGCTTGTCCACCCTAATCTGCACCTTCTTACTAACTGCCATGGTCCAAGGAAATGTTTTAACATGTTATTTAACTTGTATTCGATTCGAATTATTTTGTTCATGTTGCTAAATATTTACAGTTTTCTTGGTTATCCTGCTAAAATGGAAATTTGAAAATTTGAAATAACTTTGTTGAAAGTGAAAAAGACGTTTGTATTGGCTCCAACCTTTAATGTGGAAAATATTTGTAAAAAATATAGCTGAGTTCCTTCCTTACCACAACATATTAGACCATGTTCGTTCATTTACAGTTCAGTTGTAGAGTGTAAATATCTTTTCTATTTTTAGTAGGGCACGGCTATCCTACACTTTGTGGGATATTACTCACTGAAGGATTGAGTGTTAGCTGCGCAACAGCGCAGCAGCGAAATAAAGTATCTTCGCATTTGAAGCACAGTACTGCGTCTAGTTTCCAGAAATTATTCAATAGTAAACGATTTTTAAATTATTCTAAACTGTACTTGAAGCGACAAATCTGATTTATTTTCGAAATAGCTGCGGTCTTAGCAGTATGGATATAAAAAGAAGGGAAGATTTGAAATTGGCAATGAATGTTCGCTAGATTAGTCTGGTCGGGGGTTTGCGCGTTGGGTAGGTCTTTTGGGGGTTCGATTTGTAACTTCCATTTTTGGGTTCTTCGTGAATGTTTTTTTGTTTACACGTCTCTTACAGAACTGTGAAGTGTTGCATAGGTTTTGATCTGGATTCTGGGTTTGTCAAGGTTTTCTGATCAGAAAAGTGAAGTCGCATGGTGGGTGGTTTCCATTTTGGTAGGGCAACCAGACTTAATTCTGAGGCTGACAATAAGTTTAGCTCTTGTCAAGTATTCTATAGACTTGCTCTCCACTTTTCTTAGGCCTAGGTTATCACACACTGTTCACAGACCTGCAATAGTTTACTGAGTGCAATATAGCAGTTTATTTGGCAACTCGAGGTATATCCTAAAACGTAACGAACAGAAATACTCTCGAATTTTTAATTAGTAATCCTGTAGATTATTGGTCTAATATTTCAACTGAATATTGTAAAACCAACCCTACTTTACCTAGACTCTAACACTGTCTTTCTATATACTCTTAACTCTCCTGTTCCACCTATACGGTCTTTGACATCAACCTTAAGCCTAACCTGGTCCAGCATTAACAACATGATCGCAGCACAGAATAACTACAACAACTAACTATTTGCGGCAAAATACACAGCCTTTATTAAGTTTCTTCAATGTACTTTTTTAAGGTCTGAAAATCGTGCGTTTCATTGCTTCCATTTTTAGAATTTCATTGGTTGGTTCTAGGCAAGTATTTGTAGGAGGTGTGATGTAGGGCGAATGCAGTTGTTGGGCTCCTTTTGTAATTTCTGAAAAATTAGGTGTATAAGTAATTTTCAGCCGACTGAAATAGTTACGGTTAGGTACTCTTTTTGCTGCACATAACCTATCTTTAAGTAGCTACAGTACCCCCCTGTTTCCAATTTTCTACATGTTCACTTTCAAACAACCACAGTAAATTCTTTCGGTCTAATGTGTATCACCCCTTTCTTTGATAAACGAACGTCCCCATTTCGTAAAAATGTATGATATTGAGCAATAGAAAATAAAAACGATTGTAGAACAGATGTAAGTAGTAGTTATGTTTGCCGTGGAAATTGGCGGCAAAAGGCTTGGTCTTATCTGTTAACTCAGGGGTAAAGTCGTTATCTGGCGTACCGGGTGAAGGTGTACTTACCGAGATAGACTCTGCTATTAAGGAATTTTTTGCGTCGAAAGAAATGGAAGGTTGGGAAGGGCAATGAGGCTCGGATATGGGGGTTCTTTCATGCGCAGGCTGGGCTAACGCTAACGCAATTTTTTGGAAAGTTTCACTGGTTTCTTTGACCTGCCCATGTCCATGTGGCCCGGCTGAGCGTATGACTGTTGACTGTGAACTGTTAACAGTATGACTGCTCGCTACTTAAATCCTTATGAATTATTCCAGTTCAAAACGTAATTTCTTGGATGGCTCCTAATGGTTCAAAAATGGCTTGGTTGGTTCCATTTTTAGCGTTGTTTCTCCCATGTTGTTAATCCCTTGGAAGCTTAAAATTTTAAAATTTTGCTGCAGATTGGTCAGTAATTTGTTGAAATGCCTTCGTGCTAAATTTCAGCAAATTCGGTTACGAACTACAAAAGTTAAACACGGGAATTTGGACATAATCCTGATACCGGACGATGTTGCACTGAACATGAAATTTACATTTATTAGCGAAATGAACAAATGTCTTTTTTCTTGTACAGTTATTTTATTTAAAATTTTCCCAATATTGGAAAGCTTTTTTGACTGGAAAGGGCTGAATATCCCACCCTTCTTAACTTTTGATCAACCCAATAGTCGCTGCCTCCATGTGAACGAGCTTGAGTATCGATGATTTCATGTTTTGCCTCTAGTAGTATAGGGCGGGCTTTTCGACCCCCAATCCCAATCCCAAATTGTCCCTCCCACTCCCTCCCGCCCCTTACCCATTTTGTACTGAATGACGTCACCACTTTTTCGCCTTCTTTTCCTTGTGTTCTTCACCCTTGTCCCTTCCTCACCACTCCTCTGAGTTCTTCCCCCGGGGCTTGGGACCCAGCGTCGGCCCATCACCAGACTCCTAAGCTACCTAATTTACGTATATACACTATCTAACCTACCTACCTAACCTAATCTATACACTATACGTAATCTGCTTGCATACATACCTACCTAATCTACGTATATACACTAACCTACCTACCTAACCTATGTACAATACATATATACAGTACCTAACCTAGTCCGGCTCATGCAATATTTTTGTATTTTTGTATTTTTTAATAATTTTTGACTTAGTTTTGATCTATATTTTGTTCCTTTTTTGTTCATTCTTTTGTTTAAATCATGTTCATTTTATTCAACTCCACTAAATTGCCGACTATTTTACATGGTTTTTGATGAATTTGTACTAACTAAACTTCTGACATAATTTGCAACTTCAAGGGTTTATATACTCTTCGTGCAGCATCAGGCAATCAGGTTTCATAAAATTTTTATAATTTGATTTTTCAACGGTCCATAACTTTCTTAATCCTGAGCCGATTTTACTGAAACAAACACCGTTCGATTCCTCTCCTCGAGCTATACAAGTCTAGACCCAACACACTTAGTTTCAGCTAAATAAGGATTTTTATAATTTATGGTGCAGCATCATCCAATCAGGTTTCATAAAATTTTCATAAGGAGTAATCTTTGATCGCCTATGACTTTCTAAAATCTTATTCGATTCTTGTTAAATAAAAATCACTTATTTACTTAGCTACCTAACTTCTCTACCTACCAACGTACCTAAGCTATTTGATCTATCCACCTCGCCTATATAGTCAGTTTTAATTCGATGTTTTTATGGGTTTCTAGGTATTTTTATGTGTTATCTGTATTCATATTTTATGCACACATTTTCAATCAGATATACAGTTAGCCCTGAAGAGGACTGCTGGGATAAGGGGAGCAGAGATGGAGGCGAAGCTTGGTTCCCAGGGTTTGAGCAAGGCTGTCGATAAGTGGAATTTGTTTCTGGTCAACCATCCGAAGATCCACCAAATCGGGTCTTTCTAAAACTCCCAAAAATGGTAATCCAAAAGTTCCTTTAAATTTAAAAGTAGCCGATCTTCCATCCTGGTCAGACGTTCACCAGGGCGTTCAACCGACAACATCATGTTCAAAACCTTCACAGTGCCCATCAGAGACAAGTACCGAATGTTCAGATAGTAGTGACTCGAGTTATGGAGAGATCTATGAGCCAACTGACATTGGTAAGTTTTGGGATGAGCTTGTTAGGCAGTCTGAAGAGAGGTTCGAAGGCAGAATAACTACGTTAGCAAATGAACACGTTACAGACGGCCGTGATGATGCTGAGGCTGAAATTGCGGCTTACAATGAAATCCGACCTAGGATCCGAGCTGAACTAAATGGAAAAATCTACTTTCACATCCAACGTTGTAAGGGGTTCCTCGATGATCCAATAATTGATGAAATTCTAACCAAACAAATAGAGTATGAAGGAAAGTATTCTGATGAAGAAGCCCTCAGACGTGCCATAGAAAAGAACTCCAATTTGAGCACAGTGGTACTACCTGAAAAGACGGTGGACCTATTTGATAAGCAGGAAGAGGAAGAATAAGTGGAAAATTACTAGTTAATGAGGAGTAGGCTCGGTGTATGCTTAGTGTAGGCTCGGTGTTGGCTCGGAGTATATTTGGAGTGACTCAGAGTACGAAGGTACGACTGTCGGTAAGTTAAAGCACTGCATGGAAAGTTAAGACAAATTCTGTAAAATATTAAAAAGTATGCTCGGAGTAAGATTGGTGTAAAGCTGAACTTTGGTGGGTTGAATGAAAAGTTAAGAAAGATTAAACACGTAATAATACCAATTTGTACAAACGGTAAATGTAAGTTATAAGCCAACCAACTACTAGCTAACTCAAAATCTATATAAAGGGGTGAAATTTCTGGGGAAGTGTCAGTTTGACTTGTTCTTGTGTTCAAAGTAATGAGGTGGAAATTTGGGACTACAGTGCGCCAAGTTACTTTACCCCGGAAACAGATATCGAGGATGGAAGATCGGCTAGTTTTAAATTTAAAGGAACTTTTGAATTACCATTTTTGCGAGTTTTAGAAGGACCCGATTTGGTAGATCTTCGGATGGTTGACCAGAAACAAATTCCACTTATCGACAGCCTTGCTCAAACCCTGGGAACCAAGCTTCGCCTCCATCTCTGCTCCCCTTATCCCAGCAGTCCTCTTCAGGGCTAACTGTATATCTGATTGAAAATGTGTGCATAAAATATGAATACAGATAACACATAAAAATACCTAGAAACCCATAAAAACATCGAATTAAAACTGACTATATAGGCGAGGTGGATAGATCAAATAGCTTAGGTACGTTGGTAGGTAGAGAAGTTAGGTAGCTAAGTAAATAAGTGATTTTTATTTAACAAGAATCGAATAAGAGGTTAGAAAGTCATAGGCGGACAAAGATTACTCCTTATGAAAATTTTATGAAACCTGATTGGATGATGCTGCACCATAAATTATAAAAATCCTTATTTAGCTGAAACTAAGTGTGTTGGGTCTAGACTTGTATAGCTCGAGGAGAGGAATCGAACGGTGTTTGTTTCATTAAAATCGGCTAAGGATTAAGAAAGTTATGGACCGTTGAAAAATCACTTTATAAAAATTTTATGAAACCTGATTGCCTGATGCTGCACGAAGACCTTGAAGTTGCAAATTATGTCAGAAGTTTAGTTAGTACAAATTCATCAAAAAACATGTAAAATAGTCTGCAATTTAGTGGAGTTGAATAAAATGAACATGATTTGAACAAAAGAAGGAACAAAAAAGGAACAAAATATAGATCAAAACAGTCAAAAATTATTAAAAAATACAAAAATACAAAAATATTGCATGCGCCGGACTAGGTGAGGTACTGTATATATGTATTGCACATAGGTTAGTGTATATACGTAGATTAGGTAGGTATGTATGCAAGTAGATTAGGTATATATTGTGTATGTATAGATTAGGTTAGGTAGGTAGGTTAGATAGTGTATATACGTAAATTAGGTAGCTTAGGAGTCCGGTAATGGGCCGACGCCGGGTCCCAAGCCCCGGGGGAAGAACTCAGAGGGGTGGTGAGGAAGGGACAAGGGTGAAGAACACAAGGAAAAGAAGGCGAAAAAGTGGTGACGTCATTCAGTACAAACCGGGTAAGGGGCGGGAGGGAGTGGGAGGGACAAATTTGGGATTGGGATTGGGGGTCGAAAAGCCAGCCCTATACTACTGCCTCTAAATTTGTGTGTGTTACTTTGCCACTCTTACTTAGTAGTTGCATTACCAATACTTCGTGGAAATGAAGTATAATGCTGTTATATTTCAGGTGATCATTGTCTTGATTCATTGCGGGACCAAACATGCTAGCTTTTTTAGGCCTACTACTAGCATGTTTAGCCAGCTCAACGGCTAATAAAGCGAATACTGCTACCGTATATCTACCGTTCTGCGTCAACAGTGTATCCATGAAGGCAAATCCTCATGGCATGGTGTCGAAATCTGCAACAGGCGTGATCATTGTTGGTGTCAACAACGAGGTCACAAAGTCCAGTGGTGTCAGGTGCTGGTTCTATGATGCTAGTCAGAGGAAAAGGTCGAAGCCAAGTCCTCAAGTTCGTATGTGTGCCCCTTTGTGCAAAGCAGAAGCTAAGGCAACCTTGGTAAACACGACCAGCTCCACCACCACCACCACCACAACAACAACCACCGCAGCAATGGCAACAACGACGCAAGATATTATGACTAAAATGAAAGAAATTAGACAACGCTGGCAGAGAATATTTCTTCACTCCTGAAATATATATATGTTGGACTACAGTTTAAAGAAAGCTGATTAAACGCAGCGCATGAAAGTTAGTTTTAGTATGAGTAGACTGTTGAGTATTGAATCATGTAGAGGAACTATGGGGTGGTGGTGGGTCCAGTACCAGTAGCTAGTTATTTAAATAGAAATTAGAGTCAGAGATGTAAGCGTGAACTAATTTTGCTCCGCTGCCCATACAAGGGTACCCGTCTCACCACTCATCGTCGCTTGCAAAAATACCCACAAAACTACGGGCTCAGTTCTTTTTTCATCTTTTGTAAAAAGTAAACATACTACATCATACATGGTTGTACAGCTCTAATGCGTGTTCATATAAATTGCATATTGTAAACAATTAAGAGAAACAATGACTACATATACTGGTGCTGGCAAAAATTCAAAGCTGGTGAAACAGACTTTATCGTTTTCGCTTCAACTTATTGGGATTTATCCGAGCATGAAGTTTGACTGGGAGCACGCTTGCAACCCGCACGAAAATTGTTAAACCGCAAAGCTCACCGTGTAAACCGTTAAAATTGAACGGATTCTATCGCTGAAATAAGCAAAATTCTGATTCTTGTGACACACACTCAATTGATCGTCCAAATCTTAATAAAACTAATCATTTTTGAGGTAAAGCTGAAACAGCAAGTTAAACAGATACAAGATGTACTAAGAGCGTATCCCCAGTTTGTCAATTCCCCAGTTTGTCAACTCCCCAGTTTGTCAACGCTAATCCCTATAATTAAGGTTGTCCCCAGTTTGTCAACTCTTTTTCAGTTCATTGGGATACTTATGTACATATTAGTATAAACGTATCATGCCTGCTGCAGTGTCAGTTGAAGGAAAGGATCCGCAACGTGGCCACATGCAAATCAAAGTCTTGGATACAAACTCATGAAAAAATTTGAGAACCTTTTTTTCTGATGGAGGTTCTGGGGGTTCTTACTTTTCTCTTGACATGGGCCTGTTTTCAAAAGTCCAGTCCACATTTGAAATTTTTGACTAAAATCCGTGGCTTATTTTTACTGGTGTGGGGGGTGGCGGCCCCTATTCGCGGTGCCCTCTATCAAAAGCTCCCCATAAATTCCGACCTCCCCCATAACTCCAAAACTTGCCAAAATTTTACCAACTCAACCCTAAACTTTCAATATGTTTCCAGCTTCGCCCGATTGTGCTTACACCAGCTAGCACAAATTGGAAAGTTGATGCTGAGGAGCTTAAACACATCGACAATTTTTTAGATTGAAATGAACCCTCATGGGTTAGAAAAGAGGTTAGAAAGGCTTTCCTTTGCAAGGGTCATCTGGAAGTATGCCGTTGACAGATCGAGCTTCGAAAAGACTGTGCATCCCTTGATCTTCGTGAAAGCTTCTTCCGTATCAGTAAGCGGATACTTATCGACGACTGCAGCTTGGTTTAAAGATCGACGATCACAGCAAATAGGAATCTGTCCGTTTGGCTTTGGAACTACGACCACTGGTTGGACCCATTGTGATGCTTCAATTCTTTCGATAACACGGTCCTTTTCTAATGAGAGTAGTTCTTCCGTAACGTTATCTTTAATGGTTAAAGGAATTTTTCGTAGTTTCTGTATCTTCGGTTTGGCGTCATGAAGTAATTCAATTTTATGCTCAAAACCAATCCTGCAACCCATTGATTTTGAGAACATGTTTTGGATACGTGCGCTCTAAGGCATTGAACGAAATTTGATTTACGGAAAAAGTTTTTCCTGAAATTTCTAATCCTAGAGCAACACGTCTATCCAGGTCAAGAATAGGAAGATCATTACTGACAACAAAATTTCAGCGGACGCTTTTGTAGTTTTGTGCTGAATCTTTAGTGTAATTGTACCAAAAGTTGTTCCTGTTCCTTGTTCCTTGTTCCTCTGTTTCTTTGTTATAAGCAGACAAAGTCACATTTTATGTCTGAAGTGATACATTTGACAAGGATTTGACGTAGTACAAACTTTTTGGAATCAATGTCATTTCAGATGCTGAGTCGACAACCATTGAACTTGGATTGTCATATGGTTACTGAACAATAAATAAGTCCTTTAGTCTTTGTTCCTAGTCATACTAAGTACTTGAAAAGTAGACAAGTCAACTTCAGTGCCACTTTTATCAGTGGATTCCTGGAATTGCTGAACAGCCTGTACCTAATTCTGATATGACCATCACAAACATTTGTCCAGTGGCAGGTTTTCTTACAAAACTAGCACTGTGAATGCTTGGCAGCACATTCTTTAACTGGTGCTATATAATTTGCAGACCCACGCGGATGACATTTTTTCTTCGCCGCATTGACTTCCGGTTTTTGCAGAGGCGTTAGTGCTTTAACTTTCTGTATAGCTCTTTCTATTGAACGGACTATTTCTAGGGACCGAGTCAAGGAAAGATCGACTTTCATAAGTAGCCGTTCTCTGACTCTCAGAATACTGGTTTTCTCGACGATTAAATCTCTTAGCATTTCGTCTTGTAACTGTCCGTAGTTGCAGTTTTTCAACAAGCTGCGTAGCTCAGAATACCAACTGTCAATGGATTCATCAGGAATTGGCCCTCTGGGTTTAAATCGGAATCTTGAGGCGATGACACAGTCTTTGTTTCAAAGTGATCGGTACAGACTTGGAGGTCCTGGTCCAGCTGAACTTCGGCCGGATTGGGAAGGGGTTCTGGGGGTGACAACGTGTGGAAAATTCGCTGTACTTCCACTCCGAGAAAAAGAAGACGTAAGGCTATCCACCCGTATTCAGGGAAAGCATTTGTATTGGTTTGTGCACCACAAGCACCTAGATATTTCCTGAATAAAAGTTTCCAGTCTTTTCTGGGGACTGGAGGTTGCCCTGGGGCAGAAAGAAACGAAGGCGGGCCGTAAATTAATAGATCCATATGCCCTGGTCTCCAAAATATATGTTGTGTAGTAAGAACAGAAACGTGGTAGCAAGAAAAACTACGACTATACTTCAGTACGTTTACACAGCAACAGTGTAACAGAATTCAAAAACTCTAACTTTTTAAGTTTTCTGTACTTCTTGTGTTTCCCAAAACTACAGTATCCTCTTTGGAATCTAGATGAAAAATCTGTTAGTCTACTGACTTTGAATTATTAGAGTGCAGCCTACATTTCAGCTGGGAATTCATTAAATATATTCCTTTGTTATCGTTATTCCTCGTGACTACGAATAGTTGTAGCTTGAAAACTAATCAAATCAACTAGTTTGTAATATAAGCGCCACTTATACGAAGCCGCCTGGTACTGTCAGTTTTCGGTAGAAACTGGTACGCCTGAGCAGCGATGAGCAACCTAAGATCGTAAACAACTTCGAATAAAACATGCCAGTGATGTAGAGGTTAAAAGAGCTTTTTCTGGATGTTCTGTAGTCACAGTAGCGTTCTTAAGTGAAATAAGACAAATGTTCCTGCACTGAAGCGAGCGGTTACACCGAAAAGTTCTTTCTTCCAATGCTTACGTATACATTACTGAAAGTACTACTTTCGTCTAAAATCATTTGTTTGAAAGATAGATAATATTGCATTTTTGTTGAAAAATTGACCATCACACCAGTAACATCAGAATGGCATTACGGCGAAACATTCTTGAGTTACGATTTTGGGTTATCCGTTCCTGCGGGTGGGAGAGAGGCTCAGGTTTACCGCAAAGATTTTGAGCGTTTATTATGTTCTTTCTTGGACGCTAAAGTAGGAATGACACTGTTTATTTTATATTACTTTCTATCAGTTCCCATTTCTAAGTTCATTTCTCTTGACTCTGCGAGATTCAGCCGATCCAAATTATTTCTTCGATCGATAGTGCTCGATTCTGTCACAGACTAATTTACACATTCGCAAAGATTCCCGTCGAGACCCTAAGCTTGACGCCAGTAAGTCTGCCTTAAAAGTGACTAAACCAGGTAAACACTACCGTATTCTTGCGCTTTAGGGGTACCATACTTAAGCATACCAAATACACTAATGACCAAAAATTTTCCGATTGCGCTCAAACTTTGTCACATATTAGTACCTGGGTTGCTTAGCAGCCTCACAAAGTTGCTGACCTACGGCTGTTTTCGAGCATGGGGGTGTTCGACGTTTATTCGATTTTTCTCCGGACTGCTACGAGCCAATGTCTTGAATTTTCTTGTGAACATAAAGCAAACTTAGGATTATTGTCGGGTATGCGCAACTTCAAAATTGGCCAAGTACACGCAAGTGCAGAACGACACATGCATCCCACCCATAAAATTATGGCAATTGACATATTTCGTTTGAGACCAAATCTGCTGCAAGCATCCGGTTGGGCTCCAATTTTGCACACAGATGTCTCTTACTACTATAAATATGTGTGCAAAATTTTAAGCTTGACAGTAGCAGTAAAAAGGAATACAACATTTTGTTCATTTGCTGTCAGAGACGCAAAATTAGCTTGCCGCCAAAAATGAGAGTAATAATTTCATTTCAGTGCGTCGTGTTGTGCTCTCAGTCAGTTTATATACAAGGGATCATAACTGGTAGCATCAACAACAATAAATTTTCCGAAAGGAACCCGTCGGGCCCACTTCAGAATGCCCATCCTAATAAACTACTGACTATCTTCCTCCAACATTTAGCAGAATGATCCCAAGCCATGTATATGTGTGGAGCTCCCGAACTACACTTTCATACCCAAAAATATGCAACCGTTTAGATTAACATTAACATTAAGAAGTTTAACATTAACAGTTGACAAAGGCGAGAATACTTCAAATTCTGTAACTTTTACAGCTGCTAACCTAATTTGCATGAATGAGCTACCGCAAAAATGTGCCCTGTACTAGACCTGTGTTAGAGATGGGAATTCGATGCGCTGAGAGAATACGCAACCTAGAAAAACGTCAATTTCTGACCCCATAGAAATAATAAGGAGAAGTTAATTTTTAGCAATACTGTGAGCCGGTGGCGGAATCTTTGTAATGGTTGAACCTGCAAACAGTATGAAATCTTAGTTTGCTTTGAAATGCTTACTATGTTTAAGGTATAAACCTATGTAGCTTCGACGTATTATCAACAGGGGTATGCACTATTTGAAATCTGCTCGAACTTGGAAACTCAAACAGCTAAAACTGTTGTAGGAACTGGGGGGATCGGAAGGCCGAACCTGCTATCTGACCCCCCAGGAACGACGAAGATTTCCCTGGAGAGGAGGCGCATGGCGGAGCCTCGAAACCGGTTGTGAAATAAGGTTTGTCTGACTTTGAGTGTCCACGTTTTGATTTTGATTTCTCTAATGTTAATTTTTGTGTACATATCCAAATGGGCCTGTTTGTATGAAGGTGGCAGTCATTAAGAAATCCAGATCAAAATCTAGAAAGCTTTAATTCTTGCGAATCTTGCATGGAATGACTTCCTTGAGAATGGTAGTAACACACTGACTATCAAATAGCCACACTTTTTATATACCCTGGTTCACTTTTAAGTACGATGTTGAGTCATCGTAAGTACCACATAAGTTTGCCCGATCTTGGCATTTCCCTCCATCATAAATAGCGAAGGCAAGAGACTCTTCTTAATATATTCTTAAGGGAGATTTCTTACATCGATAAGAATGCTTACAACAGTTCTGTGGAAAACAATAAGAAATCTTTCTCTATTTCAATTCATTAAATTTCGTGCATGGGTGTTCAGATTGCATATAAGAAAATTTACTAGCAATAAGGTCATATTATTTTCCAGGAGATAAGCTTTCACTCTCCCATCAGAACTCGGAATTTCTGGTTAATCATCTTCTGTTTAAGCTGTTAATTTAAACAAATAATATAGGCTAAGAACATAGACTTTAATTATAAAAAAGAAAAGTTTCGTTGGCATGCTTTTCGTTTTTTAAGCAATCAACAATGGTAATATCCCAGA
>JASAND010016918.1:0-24741 GCA_030248195.1 Trissonchulus latispiculum
TTACTGACATATAATTTAAGTTCTATTCTCATTTTATACAAAGGGACAAGTGATGTGTGTGTGTGTGTGTGTGTGTGTGTGTGTGTGTGTGTGTGTGTGTGTGTGTGTGTGTGTGTGTGTGTGTGTGTGTGTGTGTGTTTGTGTGTGTGTGTGTGTGTGTGTGTGTGTGAGTGTGTGCGTATGAGTGGGTGGGTGGAGGTGCATGCACATACGCACATGCCTATACAGTGACCATTGAGTGCATTGATTTTCACCACAGTTTTTGCTAAATGACAATGCCTAATAGTGCATAGATTGCATATGCAGTCTTTTGATTTGAATGCAACAATCCCGTGTACATAGAAGTAGTCGAACAGTTAAATGAAGATTCCAGTCTGCATGGTTCTTGGATGCTATGGATATTATGTATACATACATATGTATGCACGGGTCCATGTAGCAGCATGCATACAGCACTATTTAGTACGCAGTTTTGATCCTGAATTCTGCGAATTGGTATTGCAACCGGCAGTTTCACGTACATGTAGAATTAAATGACTGATGGTACGGACTCACTTGATGCCACCATTTCTATTTCTCATTCTCGATTTTGTCTTTCAGGATATTACTCAAAATACATGGCGAAACAGACGCCACAAAGACCTTAGCTTAACTGCCAAAAGAGTACAAGTGAGGGTCTCACGACGGTTGCAAAACCAGCATGGCTTTAGTCTGAGACATTCGAACTTAACTGCTGTACCGAGCGTGGTCCATGAGGTTGCAACTTTTCAGCACGGCTTGGAAATTAAGTTCAGACATCGAATCTTAACTGCCAAAAATCGAAGGTGTAGTCTCACGAGGCTTGCATAATTTCCGCAGTGCTCCTTTAATAGAGAAACTTTGCAAGCACAACATGGACACTTGAAGCTGAAACCGGAACCGGAAAACATTTTTTATGAAAATTTTGTTCTGAAACTGAAAACGGAAACTATATCGGGTATTAAAAACTGAAACATATCGGGCTGTGCTCGAAAACGCGGATTGAAACTAGTTTCAGTCGTTTCCAAACCTTGAACGTAACGTAACTGCCCCTAATGGAAGGTGCGAGTTTCGCAACTTGGGGCACGGCTTTGCATATCGACATATTCGAATCGTAACTGCCCCTAATAGAGCAGTGGTCCACGAGGCTTGTGAGATAACTTCTCAGAAATTCCTTTAATAGAGAAACTTGAAAAAACATGGACTCTTGAAGCTGAAACTGAAACTGAAACATTTTTATGCAGCCGACTGAAATTGAAACGGAAGCTGGTGCATCTTCAAGATTGAAAATGCGGGTGCCGGTTCAGTTTTTCTCTATTGGTTTAGTTGCATTTTTTTATTGTCTATAATTAGAATTAGCTTATCTTAGTTTCGTTGTTATTGTCAATTAAAAATATGTTGGCGTTTTCTTGCTTGAACCGCTTTTGGCAATTAACCAGTCTGCCATTCTGATTTAATAGACGAACATTGACACGCACAATGTGTTCAATAAATGAAACAATGTATTTATGACAAAAACAGTGTATCATCATTTTCTTCTGTAGAAAACATTCCGTTGTCCCAATCGTTCCTTTGTTGAGTCTCCGTGGTTGCATAGACGTAGACACAGACGGGACACACACGTGCTCACAGCCGACACATTGTTGCATTCCTTGAAAAACAACGGAATAAGAATAATACTATTTCGCTAGTGAAATGGTATGCATCATGCATATGTACTTCACAATGTTTACAGCCTGTGTAGTTTAATCATACTACCTCCCTTAGCGGTTTAAGTGATGTTCGCATCTTTTCAGTTACTCAGTTCCCAAATTATTAAACTGTGTACATAATCTACGGTACTGTGATTATGAGTTACTTGAAAGAGAGTTATGCCTACTCAATAATTTGCCATGTTTATTGAGTTCATGTAGGTCAAGGTGGGCTTGTCTTAAAGTAGCTTTCCATGTATTGCTAGCATTTATCACTCACAATTATTCTACACACATTTGCTTACGAATAAATAATTAGCAGTACATGAGGGAACGGTATCAGCCCAAAGTGAGGGAACACTTTGTGCTAAACATTTTGACGTATGCATATGCAGTATGTGTTTAATCTACTGTCTGTGTACAGGAACCAATTAATACAGACAGCACCCTGGCAGTGGGCATTCAGTATACAGTCAGTATACATACAGTATATACAGACAGTGTGCATCCAGTATGCAGCCAGGTTGCATCCAGTATGTTCCGTAATGTCGGTATACATACTGTATGCAGTATGTGTTTAATTTACTGTCTGTATACAAACTTATGACGATAGACAGCACCTCGGCAGTGGGCATTCAGTATACAGTCAGTATGCATATATTATGGAGACAGCGTGCATTCAGTATGCGTCTACCCCATCTCATACTAAGTCAGTATGCCTGACTGCACTCTTTTTGGCCTGAAATGCATATCCCCTGTCGTAATAGAAGTAGTGGTAGTACCGACAATAGATTGAATACATTAAACAAAACTGCATACAGTATGTATACTGACGGTGCACGGAACGCATACCGGATGCAACCTGGCTGCATACTGGATGCACACTGTTTGTATACTGTATGTATACTGACTGTATGCTGAATGCACACTGTCTGGGTGTTATCTGTCTTCATAAAGTTTGAATACAGACAGTAAACTGAATACATACTGCATACCGTATGTATACTGACTGTATACTGACTGCACTCTGCCTGGATTTTAGCTGTCGTCATAGAGTATGTATACTTACAGTACACGGAACGCTTACTGAATGATCACTGCCGGGTGCTGTCTATCGTCATATGGTTCGTATACAGACAGTAAATTAAACACATACTGCATACAGTATGTATACTGACGGTACACGGAACGCATACTGGATGTGCACTAACTGTATACTGGATGTATACTGACTGTATGCTGAATGCACACTGTCAGGGTGTTATCAGTCTTCATAAAGTTTGAATACAGACAGTAAACTGAATACATACTGCATACCGTATGTATACTGACTGTATACTGATTGCACTCTGCCTGGATTTTATCTGTCGTCATAGAGTATGTATACTGACAGTACACGGGACGCTTACTGAATGATCACTGCCGGGTGCTGTCTATCTTCATATGGTTCGTATACAGACAGTAAATTAAACACATACTGCATACAGTATGTATACTGACGGTACACGGAACGCATACTGGATGTGCACTAACTGTATACTGGATGTATACTGACTGTATGCTGAATGCACACTGTCAGGGTGTTATCAGTCTTCATAAAGTTTGAATACAGACAGTAAACTGAATACATACTGCATACCGTATGTCTACTGACTGTATACTGACTGCACTCTGCCTGGATTTTATCTGTCGTCATAGAGTATGTATACTGACAGTACACGGGACGCTTACTGAATGATCACTGCCGGGTGCTGTCTATCGTCATATGGTTCGTATACAGACAGTAAATTAAACACATACTGCATACAGTATGTATACTGACGGTACACGGAACGCATACTGGATGCACACTGGCTGCATACTGGATGCACACTGTCTGTATACTGTATGTATACTGACTGTATACTGAATGCCCACTGTCGGGTGCTGTCTATCGTCATAAAGTTTGTATACAGACAGTAAATTAAACATATGTTGCATACAGTATGTATACTGACGGTACACGGAACGCATACTGGATGCACACTGACTGTATACTGTATGTATACTGACTGTATGCTGACTGCACTCGGCCTGAATGCTATCTGTCGTAATAGAGTATGTATACCGACAGTAGATTGAATACATACTGCATACAGTATGTATACTGACAGTAAACGGAACGCATACTGAATGCACGCTGTCTGTATAATATATGCATACTGACTGTATACTGAATGCCCACTGCCGGGTGCTGTCTATCGTCATAAAGTTTGTATACAGACAGTAAATTAAACACATACTGCATACAGTATGTATACTGACAGTATACGGAACGCATACTGGATGCAACCTGGCTGCATACTGGATGCACACTGTCTGTATACTGTATGTATACTGACTGTATACTGAATGCCCACTGCCGGGTGCTGTCTATCGTCATATGGTTTGTATACAGACAGTAAATTAAACACATACTGCATATGCATGCGTCAAAATGTTTAGCACAAAGTGTTCCCTCACTTTAGGCTAATCTGCGTTCCCTCATATGCTACTTTAATTATTTGTCGTAAGCAAATGTGTGTAGAATAATTGTGAGTGATAAATGCTAGCAACACGTAGGCTTACTTTAAGACAAGCCTACCTTTGACCTGCATGAGTTTCAATAAACATAGTAAGAGTGTGAAACAGGCGCCTGCTCTCTTTCAAGTAACTCACTTAATGCGAGTACGTAGATTATGTACACAGTTTAATAATTTAAGTTGGGTAACTGAAGATGCGAACATCACTTTAAACTACGCTAAAGGAGGTAGCTTATGATTAAACTACGCAGGCTGTAAACATTGTGAGTACGTTAGTAAATGATACGCCTGCCGTTTCCTTAGCGAATAGTATTATTCTTATTCCGTTGTTTTTTCAGGGAATCTGGCTACAATGTGATGTGACTACTTTGTGGCTGCAATGTGTCTACGTCTGTGTCTACGTCTATGCAACCACGAGTCAACCAAAGGAACGATTAAGGACAACGGAATGCTAAGAATGAATTTTCTACAGAGAAGAAAATGATGATACACTGTTTTTGTCATAAAGAAATTGTTTCATTTATTGAACACATTGTGCGTAATCAATGTTCGTCTATTAAATCAGAATGGCAGACTGGTTAATTACTTCGCGGTTCAAGCAAGAGGGCGTAACTGTATTTTAATTGACCAGAACTAACGAAACTAAGGTTAGCTTAATTCCTGAGTATAGACAATAAATGCAGCTAAATTAATAGAAAAAACTAGTTTCAGCCCGCGTTTCAGTCTTAATACCCGATATAGTTTCCGTTTCAGTTTCAGTCGGCTGCATAAAAATGTTTCAGTTTCAGTTTCAGCTTCAAGTGTCCTTGTTTCTTCAAGTTTCTCTATTAAAGGAGCACTGCGGAAGTTATGCAAGCCTCGTGAGACCGCACCTTCCATTAGGGGCAGTTACGTTCGAATATGTCCAACTGAAGTTTCAAAGCAGTGCTGAAGTTGCAAGCCACGTGAGACCGCACCTTCCATTAGGGGCAGTTACGTTACGTTCAAGATTTAAGGAAATACTGAAACTAGTTTCAGCCCGCGTTTCAGTCTTAATACCCGATATAGTTTCCGTTTCAGTTTCAGTGGGCTGCATAAAAATGTTTCAGTTCCAGTTTCAGCTTCAAGTGTCCATGTTTCTTCAAGTTTCTCTATTAAAGGAGCACTGCGGAAGTTATGCAAGCCTCGTGAGACCGCACCTTCGATTTTTGGCAGTTAAGTTCGAATGTCTCGGACTAGTTTCAAAGCCGTGCTGAAGTTGCAACCATCGTGAGACCGCACCTTCGATTTTTGGCAGTTAAGTTCGAATGTCTCGGACTAGTTTCAAAGCCGTGCTGAAGTTGCAACCATCGTGAGACCGCACCTTCGATTTTTGGCAGTTAAGTTCGGTCTTTGGCAGTCTGTTTCGCCATGTATTTTGAGTAGCTGAAGACTAAAATCGGAAATGAAAGTAAAAATGAATTGGCATCTATTTAAGTGAGTCCATTGCCATCAGTCGGCTGAGTTCTACATATGCGTGAAACTTGCGGTTGTAATTGTAGTACATTTTAAGGGAAATTCAGGATCAAAACACTTCACGTACTAAGTAAATATATATGCATACCACTACATGGACCCGTGCATACATATACTTATGTATACATAGTAATTATATCCATAGCATCTAAGAACCGCTCGTTTTGAATAAGTCTTCATTAACATTCGACTACTTTAGTCCTATGTACACAGGGATTGTTGCGGTCAAAATCCAAAAGACTGCATATGTATCTATGTACACTATTAAACTTTTGCAAAAGGGAGAAGGCAGTATCATTTTAAAGCAAAGCGTGAAGGCTGAAAATCAATGCACTTCAAGTGTGAAGTGCATATGCATAAAATATGCATATGTGCATACACATCCACCCACCCACTCACTCACTCACTCACTCTCTCACACACACTCACACACACACACACACACACACACACACACACACACACACACACACACACACACACACACACACACACACACACACACACACACACACACACACACACACACACACACACACACACACACACACACACACACACACACACATCACTTGTCCACTTTGCATTGTAGTATAAAATGAAATAGAACTTAAATTATATGTCAGTAGTAAGTAGTCATTGACCTTTTGAAGATTCGTGAAAGACAAGACTTTCTTACTACAAACAACTCGAATTTCCTGATTGCAGGCCTACTGGGATGGATGTAAGACCGGACAGAACACAAAACGGAAACAACTTGTTGTTAATCTACCTAGTCCTACTCCTTGCGATATGCACAGTTAAAGCTCTAATCCCTCTGAGATATCTCTAATCTGTATAGTATAATACAAAAAATGTTTGCCTCGCCGGGTGCTTTAAGCATTCTATAATGTTGCAATAGTTTATTGAAAAAATTAACTCGGCGCACCTATAAACCGATGCCTAGGGGCTATCCGCCAAACAAAGCAGCGAGGTCAAACCAAGGTAAAAATACAAAAAACGAGCACACTAGCAAGTCAAAAATTGTATAACAAGCACTTCAACGACGAAATAACAAATTAAGGCTTTTCATAAAAATGAACAATCTGAAAAATCCCGCATGCCGTCGAAATCTAGGTTGCGATATTTACATCACACGTCTCGATGATTAATTCAATGAAATATATAACAGAAATATTGGAAATTTAAGTTTGGAAACGAGCCTTTCTTTTTTTGCATAGAAAAGGCGGGTAGCTGGTTGCCAGGATAATAACCCTTAGCGCAACGTAGAGGCAAGAGTACATAATACATAAGAGCATGAAAGCTGGCATACTCTATCTAGTATCAGCTTGACACATCCTCTGCACACTAACGGCTGACCCCCCGCAAATTGGTGCCCAGTCGAAACAGGGGTACACTCACTCGCTCTATGCTTGTGTGCTAAAGCTCGAAAACACAAGCGCACGACGTGCGCGAGTTTTGTGTCTGCTTCGATCTTTAGAACACATACATAGCGGCCAAATTGTTTTAAAGTGAGGGGTCAAATTTGCCGCGGGGGGGCAGCCCCTAGCGTGCAGAGGATGTGTCACGCTTATAATACGAGAGCATGACAGCTGTCATACTTTTATGTATTATGTACTTTTGGTAGAGGGTACCCGCTGCACAGTAGTAACTAATATACATATTCGGTAATATAAAAATTGATTACGACCGTAAAACGTGGTAACTCTAACCCATGTTAAATGTAAAACACAAATTCTGCACGAAATCAATATATATACACTATACACATCAACAAAAATGCTGGCAGCCGGCAGCATATCAACACCACTGATTGCAGGTGGAGGAATGGCTAAACAGACGGCGACGCAGCCGTAGCGCCGGTGTTAACTGGAAAGACGGTGATTTGCTGCAGTTCATGACAACTATACAACAGACTATAGGCACGTGCGCGCGTACACACACACACACACACACACACACACACACACACACACACACACACACACACACACACACACACACACACACACACACACACACACACACACACACACACACACACACACACACACACACACACACACACACACGCGCGCGCGCGCGCGCACGTAAGAATCCTAGTATAAAGGCATTCTTAGTACAAATACACATTCGACAAAAAACACTCAATGGTGCGCTGTTGTGGGCGAACACTGACTAGTCTGGGTTGTTTTGTTGGTGACTGTTCGACAACTGGCAGAACACTGTGGCGGTTTGTTCTTGGGGCCCAAGCGTTTCCGAGGGCCGACGGCGGCTCCTTGTTGTGGCCCACGCTGAGACTGAGGTACAGGGCGGGAGGATCGATCATTGATCTGGCTGCTACTACTAAGATCTGATGTGGTCGTTGGACGGATTGAAACCGGTCTAGTAAGAGCACTAGATCCCCCGGGAATCTCAGTCAAGAGAGGATTGTTTATCTGGACTAGACAGGGGTTTTGGGAGCCCACACCAACTCCGGGGCCCTCAATCTAACATTTGCCGCTCGTCGACTAGCTGACAACGCCATTACCAGATCCAACACCAAATCGTCAACATAGCTTTCCTCTTCTAAAATAAAGTTAAATATTAGATAGGATAGCTTGCGAATAGGAAAGATGTTTAATAATAATCTGTTTATAGCATGTTGTCAAGAAAGATAAAATATATATATCTATATATATATATATATATATATATATATATATACAAGAATAAAAATGCTCCGATGGAGCATGAAAAATGCAATATGGGTGACATTCGGTTGTAAATGGACAGAGGACTAGGTTTTAAAACGTTAATATGGGAGGGGCAGGTTGTAAATGCCAGGAGGACTAGGTTAAAAGCGCACTAATATGGACCAGCTTCGCTGAACAACCCATATTCGCGAAAATTGCCCAGTTTCTATCGGCTGCTGCTTGCTGTTGCTATCGGCAGTTCTTCGGAAAATTGTACGATTTGTCAGCACGGCCTGCAAGTGTAATGTAGTGGTTCTCCTTATTATGCAACTTAATATATAATACACGTATATATGTCGTAGTAATTTCTGTATTCAGTAAATACTGTATTTACTGGCCGATTTCAGTAAATACGGTATTTACTAGTAAGAATGGTATTTTCTTTAAACTCCCTATCTTTACACGTAAATACCATTTTTACTGAAACTCGTCCAGTAAATACTGTATTTTCTAGTAAATTCTGTATTTTGTCTTAAACGCCTTTGTCTTTGTGTGTGGCTAAGGGTTCAAAGGGCATGCCGACGTCATAGTTAAAACCAAAAGATGGATCATACATAATCACAATATGTGCAAAGGGGGTGCATGAAGATAAACTCCAGACGTTAAAAATATTAGTTTACAAAACTAAGAAATTGTTTTAATTTTAACACAGTTTTTAAAATCAAGACAGACATGTATGTATTATAATATGATCATAATGAATTACGATTAATTAAAAATTAATACGTTGCTTAATGGTTTTAATCTTACTTACTTTTCGTAATTTAAAAATACACGAATAGCAGTTTAAAACTTTATGTAAACTTATATAGTGTATCTGAAATTCTGTATAAAAGACAAAATTTATTAGAAAATACAGAAAACATACGTTTATAATACATGCATCTGTTTTGATTTTAAAAACTGTGTTAAAATTAAAACAAATTCTTAATTTTGTAAACTAGTATTTCCAACGTCTGGAATTTATCTTCATGCACCCTCTTTGCACATATTGTGATAATGTAGGGTATGATCCATCTTTTGGCTTTAACTATGACGTCGGCATGCCCTTTGAACCCCTAGCCACACACAAAGACAAAGGCGTTTAAGACAAAATACAGAATTTACTAGAAAATACAGTATTTACTGGACGAGTTTCAGTAAAAATGGTATTTACGTGTAAAGATAGGGAGTTTAAAGAAAATACCATTCTTACTAGTAAATACCGTATTTACTGAAATCGGCCAGAAAATACAGTATTTACTGAATACAGAAATTACTACGACATATACATGATGTCAACTGCTTTTCGCATCAACTTAATACATACAAGATTCTGCGCTGACAGTGTAGAAGAAATACCTTGAATACCTTTCTACCAGAACTGCATTGTTTATTTGAAATCAGCTTTAATATTTAAAAATCGTCCCGCTCGCTTTGAAAGCTGAAGAATGCAGATCTTACTCGTATGTCATGTGGAGTGGAGCATTAGTGACCGCGAATATGGGTTGTTCAGCGAAGCTGGTCCATATTAGTGCGCTTTTAACCTAGTCCTCCTGGCATTTACAACCTACCCCTCCCATATTAACGTTTTAAAACCTAGTCCTCTGTCCATTTACAACCGAATGTCACCCATATTGCATTTTTCATGCTCCATCGGAGCATTTTTATTCTTGTCCTATTTCATTTTTAAGGTTCTCAGTAAAAGCAAAAACGTTAAGGCTGTGTGAAAGAAACTTTAAAAATTCCGCCAATCATTAATTGTCAACCGAAAGTACAGAACATAGAAGCTTGAAAAGTTCCAATTTCTTCCCTTTTCTCTTTTGACAGAAATCCAACATCCAGTTTATACCGATGGCTGCAATAGCTTTATTAGTTACTGTATATAGCATATAGCACCCTACTGCAGCGCAACCAAATGCAAACTTTACTGTCAGTGAAGGAAACTCATAAAACACGATTTGCAATGCTCTTCCGCACTTGTGTGCAAAATTTCGGACGAGTGCAACTTACCTGTAGCTAGTTATAGGCCGTGCTGTACTTTAGCAGGACTCTACTGCAGCACAACCAGATCCAAACTTTACTGTCAGTGAAGGAAACTCATACAGGACGATTTGCAATGCTCTGCCGCACTTGTGTGCAAAATTTCGGAAGATTGCAACTTATCTGCAACTAGTTCTAGGTAGTGATGTTTACGCTGTCCTGTTTAGTTTCAGTTTCAGTTTCAGTTTCAGCTCCACTTTCAGAAAGGTTTCAGTTTCAGTTTCAGCTCAAAATTTGTTCTAGTTTCAGTTTCAGTTTCAGTTTCAGTTTCAGCTCGTAGTTTAGCTTAGTTTCAGTTTCAGTTTCAGCTCCAAATTTGTTCTAGTTTCAGTTTCAGTTTCAGTTTCAGTTTCAGCTCTGACTAACATGAGTTTCAGTTTCAGTTTCAGTTTCAGCTCCAAATTTGTTCTAGTTTCAGTTTTAGTTTCAGCTCTGACTAAAATCAGTTTCAGTTTTAGTTTCAGTTTCAGCTCCAAGTTTTTTAGTTTTCAGTTTCAGTCCAAGTCTTTTATAGTTTTCAGTTACAGCCCTGACTAAAATAAGTTTCAGCTTTTGTTATCCTCTATGCTAATCAAATTAATTAACTGCTGGTGAGACGGGTTCCAGATGTGCTGTTCAATGATATAGCCTAATACGTGTGGAAGCACAGCACAGCGAGTGAGTTCGCACTGTCCTCTCGGTCCTTCCTCAGAATCAGCATGACAGCGTCATCCTCCAGAACCCGCAAGAAGGCAATTTAATTAACCTTAAATTTGGGGATCTTTTTAGTTGTTGGTGCTAGGCTCCTTGTCCTTCTCCTTATGTAATGATTTTATAAAAAAGGTTGTTAATTAAGTTGGGGAAATCCTAAAATGATTATTTAATAATCTGAAAAAAGAAAATTAATTGGAAACAGATCAAATTAACATTGCCTGCCATACAGTCGTATTTTAACATTTTAATGTATTTAATTTTAACGCATTTAATGCATTTTAATGCAATGATACTAAAGTTTTCATGCAGCATTACTTGTCACTCTGTTATGTACAGTTTTGCTTCTGTAAAAGGCACTAGTTAAACGTATATATTTGCTGGAAGTTTACATGCTGGGAACAGGACCCAGTTTTTGAAACACTCGTCTGTGCTAAACATGCATACGCTAGAGCTGAAACCTATTTCAGCTACAGCGAGAGCTGAAACTAGTTTCAGCTTCAGCGAGAGCTGAAAATAGTTTCAGCTTCAGCGAGAGCTGAAACTAGTTTCAGTCTTAGTGTGGAGCTGTAACTGTTTCAGTTTCAGTTTCAGCTCCAAAACGGTTCTAGTTTCAGTTTCAGTTCCAGCTCAAAAGTTATTTTAATTTCAGTTTCAGTTTCAGTTTCAGTTTCAGCTCTCACTTCGACTAAGTTTCAGTTTCAGTTTCAGCTCCAAATCTGTCATGGTTTCAGTTTCAGTTTCAGTTTCAGCAACTGAAACTGAAACATGTACAAGCTGAAACTAGGTTTCAGTTTCAGTTTCAGCTGCTGAAACAACACTAGTTCTAGGCCGTGCTGCACTTCAGCAGCACTCTACTGCAGCGCAACCAGATGCAAGCTTTACTATCAGCGAAGGAAACTCCCACTAAATGGCTCAAAACAGCATATTTAGGCCTATTTTTTACTATCTTCTGTAGAGTTGGGACTTAGAAATTTTTCGAAAATGGCCATTTGGACCGACTAACTTTGGACCGGCCACCAGAACGGTCCAGGACATAAATCAAAAATCGGCCAACGTTATGACACGCTACCCATCCCAAAGTTTCTTATGCAGCAAGCCGCGTCTCTCTACCGTGTTCCCTGAGCGCTGTGGCCGTGACACAAAATTGGCCTTCTTTGGCCATCTTAGCGGTCAGGCCACATTTGGCCGGCCGCACAGGTGGCATGCCGGGCCGGGCAGCGAAAAAATATAGCGCGGGGCACATGGGACCATATCGGCATTCAGAAAATATAAACCTTTCCGGCTGAAAACGTCCACATCTTTCAAACACCTCTGCACAAGATTGCATTTTTCCAAGCGTGACTTACACAGAAAAAAAACAAACGGACCTAACTTGTCCGGAAGCGAAAATTTTCAAAGTTGAAAATTTTGACCAAAACTTTTTTGCAACGTGTTGTACTCGTCGTGTAGATTCCAACCATGCCAAACTTGCCGAGTTTCGTTCAGTATTGAGCTGGCACGGTGCTCGAACGATTCTCAAAGGGCCGCGCAGCGCCTTTTACACCCATATTATAGGGGGTCGCTCTCGCGCCCCCCTATAATATATATATATACATATATATATATACAAGTAGGAAAAATGCTCCTTGCAGTCGCATGTAAAATGCAATATGAGCTATGAGGATCAACATTTAAATATGTGAAGGACAAGATTTAAAACGTTTAATATGAGCCAGTGTAAAGTTTAAATATTTAATAAAGTAATTTGATTGCAAGTAAAGATTGAAGGTTCGAGTGGAGTGTGTAATAAGTCTGATTCTACCCTACTTAATCGCTAACCTAATTAAACTAGACGGCACGACCCTAATTTACACGGATTCACTTTAATGAAAATAACAAGAATCCAATTAAGTTCAGAGACAAAACACAGTTCCAAATTCGGAATAATTATACGGGACAAAACTTGAACATTCGAAAAGATTTGGGCAAGCACCAAGAATAAATTTATAACATTACCAAAAATAGAACAAACAAACCATAAATTCCAAACAGAATTGTGGGTGTGACCCCAAAAAGCCCCCAAAATTGGCGCCCCGTCAAAGCCGGAATCAGCACTAAATATTATGGCGCCCAAAAACCGCCAGTCGTTAGAAGATTCTAAACCAGAATGAATGAAATTGAAATCAAAATGGCGGCGAAGATGTATTAGCTATGTACGGCCTTGGACCGTACACAGCAGTCAAATTTAGGTTGATTTTAAATGAAGTTAGCACTCACTTTTGAATAATTTAGGGTGAAATCAAGGAAATATTCTACACCAGCATCTAAATAGGTAAAGGACAAGCTGTAACTGGCTAATATGAGCCGCCACGTTTCTCTTGGGTTCATATTGACGCTCGCTTCCGTGGTTTCAACGGCCTGACAGCAACGACGGCATCCAACTAGTCTGCCTAGTGATTACTTTTATTCCAAACCCCTTTGAACAAATGCTCAATGCCTGCGTACGGTCAATAGCTTGATGCAATGTTTGGTTACAGTTACACCTGTCTGAATCTAATTTCGCTAGCTCAGCACCAAATTTAAAGTATCAGAACGAATTAAATAACTTATGTTCTTCCCATTAAAGGTGAACCCATTAAAGCTGGTGAATTCAGCAGCACATATATTTCGTATATATTAGTTTTCTAAATCATAGACACACGCTTGCAAACTATAGGCAAATGTATAAAGCTGTAAACCTTTAAGGTTTTAAGGTTTCTTTAAGTCATAAGTATATATTGGCTTTGGCTTACTGCACTTAATATTTATACAACAATACAAAATATATATACAACTCTAAAAAATTGGTGTGCTATGCTATATCGCTGTTTGACTTTGTTACTGTATCTAGACCATACATACGTCACGGCAATTACGTTTATATGCTTATTTGATAAGTGCGAAACGGCTAACTTAGTATTCTCGCGTCACTATGAGTCCAAGAGAAACGTGGCGGCTCATACTAGCCAGTTACCGCTTGTCCTTTACCTATTTAGATGCTGGCTCATATTAAACGTTTTAAATCTTGTCCTTGACATATTTAAATGTTGATCCTCATAGCTCATATTGCATTTTGCATGCGACTCCAAGGAGCATTTTCCTATTTGCCCTTCTTCCGATTTTTGGGAGCGCTGCTCTTAGGCAGAAGTAGTCTGCAATTTATTACTCCCAGAAGATTCTCTATTCCAAACAATGACCACTGTCTTCGGGGGTTTGACCACTGGTCAATAGACCACCTAGCAAGTAGTGACCAGTGATCACTTCCGTCGGTTCTGAAAATATGCTCATTGAAACGAGCGTAGTCGATTTATATGCCCCCAACCAAAACCCCGAAAAACGCTGTTTTAAGGGGTTTGACCACTGGTCAATAGGCCACCTAGACCATAGTGACCAGTGGTCACTTCAGTCGGTTCTGAAAATGTGCTCATTGAAACGAGCATAGTCGATTTACTATATATGCCCCCAACCAAAACCCCGAAAACGCTGTTTTAAGGGGTTAGACCACTGGTCAATAGGCCACCTAGACCATAGTGACCAGTGGTCACTTTAGTCGGTTCTGAAAATATGCTCATTGAAACGAGCATAGTCGATTTACTATATATGCCCCCAACCAAAACCCCGAAAAACGCTGTTTTAAGGGGTTTCACCACTGGTTAATAGGCCACTTAGACCATAGTGACCAGTGGTCACTTCCGTCGGTTCTGAAAATACGCTCATTGAAACGAGCGTAGTTGATTTACTATATATATGCCCCCAACCAAATTCCCGAAAAACGATGTTTTAGTGACTTTTCCCAACTTAGACCCTAACTTTGACCCTGGGCGAGGTGCCACGGGTCCATGCTGACCAGTGGTCACTTCGGGCGGTTTCGGCACCATGCTCATCGTGTTCAGCGACCCCGATTTACTATAAATGGGTACCACCCAAAGGCTAAAAACGCTGTTTTTGGCCGTTTTTCGACATTTTCAAATGCTCGGACTTTTCAGCTTTTTTTCAAATTTTCGAAATTTTTCAGCTTGAAGGTGTCCAAAAACGCTATTTTTCCATTTTTGACCATCTATAAAAATCGAACCAAATCGAAATTCAGAAAAAACATAAACTGGCTAAATGCCATTGCCTAGATAATAAAAAAAGTATAGAAAAATTTTTCCTTAGGGCCGTTCGAAAAATCGAGTTAACACAAAAATGGAAAAAATCATGCTGAATACAGAGGAAAAACCCCACTTTCAAACCCCTATGAAAAAGTCGATTTTTTTCAAAGTTCATTTTTCCGGGCAAGTTTGGTATCATTCGAAAGCTCTCGGCCTGGAGATTTCAAAAATGTAAATATTAGCTCTGAATTCCTTCCCGTTAATTAGTTATGCCTAATTAGCACTTTTCCAAATCCGCAAAGTGCCTTTATAGCTCATATTATGGGGGCTCTCCGAGCTCCCCATGATACTTTGACAAGTAATATATAAAATTGCTCCTTCGGAGCAGAAAAAGTAACAGGAGTGATGGTGAAGTTGTAAACTCAAGAGAGGGCTAGTCTTTAAAATGCTTAATATGGGGGGTTAGGTTCAAAAAAAGAAGAGGACTATGTGTGCTACTTCTGTGTGCGAGAATACGAAGGCGAAAAGGGCGAAGTGTGCAAGCCCGCGAATATGGGTTGCTCGGCGAAACTGTGCCCATATTAATTCGCCAACAACCTAGTCCTCTTCTTTTTTTCGAACCTATGTAGCCCCATATTAAGCATTTTATAGACTACTCCTCTCTTGATATTACAACCTCACCACCACTCATATTACTTTTTCATGTTCCGAAGGAGCTCTTTAATTACTTGTCTTTCTGTCGTTTTAAAGGTTCCCTTTAAAGCAGTGTGCTTACTGCTATCAAGAGTACATAATTATAATAGATAAGAGTGTGACAGCTGGCAAGCTCTCTGTTATCAGCTCTCGAGCCAGGCTTTGCGCGCTAACGGTCAACCCCCCCGCAATTGCTTACCTAGTGGACCCCCCTGCAAATGAGTACCCAGTACGCAATTTCGTATGTTCACTTTTTTCTGTTGGAATGCATCCCCCCGCAAATGTGACCTATCATTCGACCCCCCCCCCGCAAAACAGACCCATCATTTTTTCAATTGACGAATGATAGGTCACGTTTGCGGGGAAGGTTGCTTACGTTAGAAAAAGTGAGCATACAAATTGCGTACTGGGTACTCATTTGCGGGGGGTCCACTGTACGTAATTGCGGGGGGGGGGGGTGGGCCGTTATTGTGCAGAGCATGGCTCAGCTGCTGATAACATAGAGCCTGCCAGCTGTCACACTCTTATCTATTATGTACTCTTGCTGATATAAGGAGCTTGAAAAATGACATAGGCATATGTATGCAAAATATCAGCCTTCTAGTCCAGCTATCACAGTAGCTTGAACCAGAAACTGGTTCAACTTTGAACTACTTGAACCAGATCTGGCCAGTCATGGATCGGATCATCAAAATAACACCAGTGAATTCCGGAAGTTGCTCAGCTCACTTAGTGCTTTCGTTTTATACCGAATTTGACCACTTTTGAAAAATTTTATTTTTGACCTAAAATCGCCTAAGTTCCCACCCCACCACAGCACTATACAGTCACTTTGGGTATGCAGTTCTATGACAAAAGTAGCTCAACTCACTTAGGGCTTTCATTTGATACCGAATTTGACCACTTTGGAAAAATTTTGTTTTTGACGACCTGACTCCCTAACCGGCTGGTCCTTCTAGTTAGTGTTACGTAGTTAAACTAGAGGATTACTAATAAGAAAGCTGCAAAGATAAGACGAGCAAGGTTTAAAACAATAAGGAAAAAATAACAGCCGAAGGCGCAAATTTTTTCCAGAAACTATTCCGTAACCCAAAAGTTGTAATGAAACTTTTGCACTCTGTTCAGCAAAAATATCCAAGAGCCAATTAAAATTAACATGGCCAAACTAAAATGGGAATCGGGAAAATGGGAATTTTGGGTGAAAATAGGAAAAATAGCAACCGCAACAGGCCTGGTCACTTCCATCGAACGAGCGCACATCCATCCTAATAAGCTTTACTTACAGGGATAAAAGAATGACAGGCAAATTGGCACGACTGAGTTGCCACAGTTATTTGCCCTCCAATAAAACGATAAGCGGAGGTTGGGCCATATTACAATCTTTCGAATTACATTAAGATGAGCTTCATTTGACAGGTTCAAGTTTTGCATTCAATTAATCACAATGCGGGATATCATTCATCGATAATGGATATCAAAGAGAATTCGCACCAGCGCAGCAGGTTTTAAAATTAATTCACACCAGCGCAACATTTTCATAGACTATGCGCTGATGGAACCTTTGTAAGAGCTTGTGTAAAATGCACTAGCTCTGTGGCAGGGGCATTAAATATGATGAAAACAGCTTCCATGCATGCATAAACATGAAATAGCGCAAGTTTTAACACATTGGGTAATTTTGAAGTGACTGGAAAAAAAGGAAAAATATGGAAAAATGGAAAAAAACTGGAAAAAAGGATTTTCCCGGCAATCTTTTATCCGGAAAAAACCAAACCTACGATGCGCAGTTGCGTAAACAGCGCTACGAAGTTTGCATTCGCAAAAGCTCTAAATAATATCATCTCAGACTTTAGTTATCTCTACTTTGCTTGAAATATTCAGTTTGGGGATAGGTAGTTGTTGTTCGGTAGTGGTTTAGTGCGTCCCTTGTTTGCATCCTGCACTAATCTTATTTATTATTTTCGAATACTTTCTTATAGCTTCTTACTTATAGCTTGAAGTCAACTGTCTTTGTATTCAAAGCCAATTTACCTGAAGATTGGCATCACACCAAGTTCTTAACCGGCACTCTATGGATTATACGTTCACAATTAAACAGACTCCTACACACGAACATGACAGATGGTCGTTGAGCACTTCATTTTTAAACACTTACAGTAGCATTAACAATAATTCAACAACAATATTCTGTGGCTTCTAAATGTTGCAGTGAATCCCCTTTTTTGATTTTTCAATCGCGTACCGCCCTTTAACCGAAGCAAATTCCAGCTCAGATAGACACTATACTGAGTATACTTACATTGTATTGGTCGGAGGCAGCTGCAGCTCCAGCCATATTGGCATACATGTCGCCCCCTGGGCTCACCATACCGGGCATGCCATGCTGTACAGCTGAAATGTGTATATTAAAATGCAATTATTTAGACAAACAAAAATAATGAAATTAAATAGACAAATTACTTGGTTGCCTACAATTTCATTCCTATACTAACTGCCTTGTGAATTTCCTCACTGGCATAGAGTACACACTATCAGTCTACGGCCACTTGCCAAGCATTAACTCAAATCTAACTAAAGTTCATTCGAAAAGTGCAATTCTTGCAGCCATATATTAACACGGGGTCCGATTCTGGGGGGTCTACCCCGACCTCGGCGAAGGGTCTACCCCTGAAAAATTCCAAAATTTTAAGGGGGTCTGCCCCGAAATTAGTAAAAGTTGTGAATTTTTAACGTTTTTGACAAATGACAGTTTTTAGCGATTTTTAAGGAATGATTTGAAGAAATCGCTAAAATTTGTTAAAAAATTACCTATTTTTGGTAAAAATCGCTGAGGGGTCTACTCTTTTTCCCTTTCTGGACGAGAGGGTCTGCCCTTTCTTCCTTTTCTCTGAGGGGGTCTACCCGTTTTTGTCGGTCTTCCCTTCCCCCGTTAGCTGGTTCACGAAGACAGTTGTGTTTGCGTACCTGCTGTTGCACCAGCCTTCTTGGCAGCGTACATGTTAGCCTCTTCCTGAGCCTTTGCAATATTTTTCTTGTAGCGAATACGCTTGTTTCCAAACCAATTCGAAACCTGCAAAAACCCATCAATCAGATTTCCCAAAGTTACAGTTACAATCACAAACAATTAGCATTGTGGATTCTTCTATGAGCAAAACTAAATATAGCAGGAATACGTATTACAGTTAACGTATACCTTGAAAAATCTACAGAATCTAAGACTAACCTGTGAAACGGTTATGCCACACTTTCTGGCCAGTTCTTCCTTGGCATCTTCGCCAGGATACGGATTGCTCAGATGCGAATAGAAATATTCATTCAACACCTCCGTGGCTTGCTTACTGAAGTTGCGACGTTTTCGCCTATAACATGAACACTCAAACGCGGTTATCGAGCAGCACAATTTCAGGCACAGAAAAAACAAAAACCCGGAAGCTGTTTCATAAGCCACAATGAATGGAGTTTTCATGCAACATTTTGTCGTAGTGAAACGTCTTAATGTCTTTTTGACATTTTACGTATGTGAACGTCACGTCCTGCGTCGTTACAGTTCCGTACTTGGAAAACGTAGTTTTGAAAATACCTAATAAGCTGCGTTTCAAAAAATGAATTAAAAGCATACGAATTATAGTACAAAAACTGTATCTGGGTTTACTTTACCGCCCCCCCCCCACTTTTCGGGTCCCCCCCCACCCACCCTAAGGTGCCCAGAAATTGCCAAATTTTTAAGATTTTTGGTCAAAATTATCAAAATTTTTCCGGCCTCGCCGGAAATTTTTGGTCAAAAATCGTCTTTTTTGGTGCTAAAACTCAATTTTTGAGCACCTTTAAGCTTAGTTATAACAGTATATGTAGAAAACAGGCTTTTTATACCGTATTTTTGGCATTTTTAGCCCATTTTATTCCCCCCCCACTTTTGGACCTCCCCCCCCACCAGTGGGGGGGGGCGTCCCCCCCACTCTTCCCCCCCACTTATTTTTGCCTAAAAAAACCCCAGAGATGTGAGGTCATTGTAAGAGTGTTCGCCCTGGTGGCTTAATAATAATAATAATTTCGCTGATAAAGTTTAAAACATATTGGACTTCACAATCAATCAACTTCGCAAACCATTGAATTTTATTTAAGGATCGATAAAACTAGATTTGCGAAATCAAGTTGAAAAGCAATTGTACGTCTTTTCAGGGAAAACAGTTGAGCAAAAGTCAAGCACTACATTTTGTTTAAAAGACATTAGTGGGATTGTGGGTAGAAGAAGCCAGGTCAGGATCAGGAACACCCACAGACTTATTTTACTTCTGGCTTACTTTTACTGGGGGAGGGGTGCACCCCAATCTCCGACCTTCGCCCCCCCCCCGGGAGGAGGAGCCTCCCATAAAATGTCCCCATAAATTCCGACCTCCCCATTACACAAATATGGGCAAATTTTAAAATTCTTGCCATATATAAATTCTCAAACGTTTCCGGGTTCCGGCATTTCTTGAGGAATATTTTAACTTATATATATAACACCTTAAATTATTTTTAGCGATCTTTGGTTTGGTACATATATATATATAATTTTTACCCAAAAACCGTAAAAATTCGCGAATATTATAGGGGGCGCAATAGCGCTCCCCCTATAATATGGGTGTAAAAGGCTCAGCGCGGCCCTTAGAGAACCGTTCGAGCACCGCGCCAGCTAAATACTCAACGAAACTAGACAAATTTGGTACGTATCGTTGGAATCAGCACGACGAATACTACAAGTAGCAAAGAAGTTTTGGTAAAAAGTTTCAACTTTGAAAATTTTCGTTTCCGGACAAGTCAGGTCCGTTTGTTTTTTTCCGTGTAAGTCACGCTTGGAGAAGCATTTTTCTTCGAACTCAAAAACTGAACTATATATATATCTGGACATTTTCAGCAGGTGAAGTTTGCTCATTCTGAGAGTAGTATATATATGTGTTAATGTACGTTTTGGACAATATTCCGCTGCCCGGCCCGGCCGGCCAAAGGTGGCCTGACCGCTAAGATTGAAAAAAAGCATTTATATATATTTTGTGTAACGGCTACAAGGCTCAGTGAACAAGCTACAGAAACGCGACTTGTTGCATAAGAAACTTTGGGATGGGTAGCCTGTCATAACCGAGGCGATTTTCGATATCAGTCCGGGATCGTTCAGGCGGCCGGCCCAAGGTTGGGCCGGCCAAACAGGCGTTTTCGGAAAAGTCCCAACGCCACAGAAAATAATAAAAAATAGGCAGAAATATTCAGTTTGGGCCGTTTAGTGGGACGCATACAAGGGTTATCGGGGTCGCTGAACACGCTGAGCATAGTCGCAGCGCTGTGCGGTGCTGTCATCGTGCTGTACTGCAATGCCTGGCGGAGGGCTTCATGGGGGGGCCATCAATGGGGGGGGGGCTCACCCAAAATGGGGGGCATATTTTTAGAAAATTTTTAGAATTTTTTGGACTTTTTCCGAATTTGGACCCTATTTTAGGGAGGAAGGGGGGTCTGAGCTCGGCTTTGGAGCATAGTTTCCCTGGAACTTTGGGTCTGGAGAAGGGGGTACGTATATCTTGGGAGATTGGTGGTTGAGACAAGAAGTGTGATTGGGGTCCTGGGGTTTTTTAAGCAAAAATAAGTGGGGGGGGGGGGAAGAATGGGGGGACGCCCCCCCACTAGTGGTGGGGGAATAAAATACGCTAGAAATGCCAAAAATACAGTACAAAAAGCCTGTTTTCTACATACACTGCTATAACTAAGCTTAAAAGTGCTCGAAAATTAAGTTTTGGAACCAAAATAGACGATTTTGTACCAAATATATATTTCCGGCGAAGCCGGAAAATCTTTGGCAACTTCGACTAAAAATCCTAAAAATTTGGCAATTTCTCGGCACCTTAGAGTCATAGGTGTAATTGGTGGGGGGGGGGGGTAACCCCTCAGAAATTTTTGAGGGATCCCGGCCCGCCCAACCAGCTGAAGGCGCGAAAATTGCACAAAAATTGGGCATTTTTTGGGTAAATTTTGCAAAATTTTTCAAAAAAATCCAAATTTTTGGCTTAACGCGTTTGTTATAGCGATAAATACACGTTTGGTTTCCAACGGTTTTATAGACGTTCAGACTCAATATTGACCTTATTCTGGACTCAGAAACATGTTGGCAATCAAGTATTCGAGTTTAAAAACACTATCTAATGTTGAAATTATATACTTAATGATTTCATGTTTTTCGGCATTAGCAATGGCTGAAAATGCGATGTTTGGCATAAAAATTGAAAACTTTTTGAGGGATGTTTGGGGTCTAAAAAGGGGCCCCCAAAATTGGGGGGGGGAGGGGGCCCCCACCCCAAATCCCTGTTCCACCTATGCCTAGGGTGAGTGGGGGGAGGGAACGAGTGGGGAGGGGGTAAGAGGTGGAGTGGGGGGACCCATAAAGTGGGGGAGCACCTCCCTCCAGTAAAAAACCCCCAGGGGTCCCTCCCTCCCCACAATTCGGACCTCAGGAATTTCGATAAATGGCCAAAAAATGCAAACTTTTCTGTAATTTAGCCCTTCCCCATCACTGTTGTCACTGTTCGGCGGTCGACCACCAAATTTCCGGAGCTTGCCCCCCCCCCCCAACCAAAATTTCCGGTGAAACTGTATGTTTTCTTTCGCACTCTGTTTCTAACAAATACACACTTAAATACATATCGAAATTTTGAGCTTCAGAAGCAAACTTTTACGATACGTAAATTTATTTAAAAGCCTTGAACTACGAAAGATTGTTTTTTGAAAAAATTTTACGCCCTCGGCGCACTAGTTTTTCCTTAATTCTTTCACAGCATCGATGACTACCTTTACCTACAATTTGGGCTAATTTTGGTACATTTTGGCATAAATTTGTCAATTTTCAAAGCCCGTGACAGAACACAGAAGCATTTGAGTACGTTTCGGTTTCATTTCATGGGTACAGTTTAGGGGGTGGTTTCCCCCAAATTTCGGATTTGGGTGCGGTCCCCCGAGCCAAATTTGAACCTTCTACTCCCCCACCCCACCAACCCAAACAAGTGGTACACCTATGCCCTTCGGCCCACCCGACCCCTCCACCTGAATTCAGGCGTTTTTACACCGGCTCAAAGCAATTTTATTTGAGCAATTGGGGGCATAGGTGATAGGTGTACCTAAGGGGGGGGGGGAAACCCCTCCCCCAAATGGAATATATAATGGAATTCTATAATACTTAAATACAGTTCACTCTTACGCAAGACACATAACTACTCATTGCCCCTCGGACAAGTGCAGTCTACAACTTTTGATTGAAGTATATATATATATATAATTTATGCAACTAAAAGCATTTCCTTATCCTATGGTAGACATTGTTAGCAATGGAAATTAATTTCATCTTTGGTAAAACTTTAAGAACAGCAGTAAGCAAAAAACAAAAGTATATAAATCTATATACATTATCAATTTTGACTTCCTATTTTCAAAGTTTCAATGAATGGTCTACATGCATAAGTAGTTAGAAACTTCACTTAGAAAGTTTTGCATCAAAATTAGTAAAGATTCGAAATTTTTTAGAAACATTCGAAATTTTTGGAAACAAATTCAAGTTTTTCGAATAAATGAGCAAAAATGATGAAATATTGTTGATTTTTAGTTGGAAATAACGTTTTTTAGCAAATTTGCAAATTTTTCTAAATTCTTGACCGAAAAATTTTTTACCCCCCCACTAATTCTATTTTCCGGACCCCACCCAAACTCAAAACGGATGACCCCACCCACCCTAATTTCGGCTACCCCCCTCCCAACTTTTTCTCAAGGCACACCTATGATTGGGGGAGGGTTAGCCAAAAATTCTGGAAGGGGAAGCCTTGGTCGGGACCCGTACCACCTCTGTTTTAAATTTGATTGTCAACACGTTTGTTTTATGTCCGGAATAACATCAATATTGCGTCAGAAAGTCCATAACGCAGTAAAAACATGTACTTCTCACAATAAATGAACTCTTTAAGCCGAAAATCGTTGAAAGGTTTTGCAAAATTTATCTTAAAATATCCAACTTTCGGTCAATTTTCGTTCCTTGGGCGTGACTCCACCTACAGTTCAGTTTAGGGGGGGGGGGGGGGGGGGGGGGGGGGGGGGGGGGGGACGCCCATAGGTGTAATTGGGGGGTGGCGTGGGGTTAATCCCTACCCCAACCCCCGCCAATTTTTCCACTCCTCCCCCCCCCCCCCAGTTTTTGGCGGCAGAAACTGGGGAGGGAAATTTTGGCAAGACCCCACCCCCAAATTTACAACCTCGACATTAACCTGTGAGTTGTTAAACCTCACACGCATCTAGATAACATACGCACCGCCTATGTATTGTTATTAGGGTCTTTAAAGTAGCGTTAGATTTGTACACGTATGCGTACGTAGATTCAACGAGTTCTCCCTTTGCGCTAACGTTAAATATATTTGCCAGCCTGCGCTTGCTTGCGAGCCATGTGAAGATAGGTTAAAGTTCGTAGGCCACCAACCGAGCTTTAACAAATCTGCGCTGGAATATGCTAGACACGTATGCTTAGAAACAACAAACTTCGTCAGAAGGCTAATGAGGCTTTAATCATTTAGCGTGCTTGTGCGTATGTCGTGTTTACCTAAAGTGAGGTGACACGTTGCGCTAAACATTTTGACGCATGCAATACAGTATGTATACTGACGGTATACGGAACGAATACTGGATGCACGCTAACTGTATACTGTAAGTATACTGACTGTAT
>JASAND010016919.1:0-10239 GCA_030248195.1 Trissonchulus latispiculum
ACCGTCTCCTGTAGTCGGTCTGTTATCCATCTGTGCCACGGTCTCCGCGTCCGCTACGTCAGGGCGTGGTAACGGTGTTAGTACGTAGGTTAAACTGCTAGCCCCGCTACAATAGTATAAAACCCGGCCCGGTTTTTAAATTTTACTATTTTGAGCCGGAAATAGTATCAAACCAGCCCGAATTTCATTTTTAATGTTTAGGACCGGAAATAGTATAAAACCCGGAATCGGTTTAAAATTTGGCACATTTGTTCTTTATCATGTGCTGTATGAATTGATTGGACTACTACGTTATGAAAAGTGGCTTGCTCCCCACACCAGTGTATTCAAAGTTTGAATAAATGCTTCATCCAATCCATTATGAATTCTTTTGATATTTTGTGCATAATTTTTGTAAACATTTTCCATTTTCCAAAATTTTCCATTTTTGCGCATATTCTATTAAAATCTATTCTGACTTTTATTGTAAATTCTATTCTGTTCACATGCTAACATATATATTTTAGCAGTATTCAGACCAACAGCAAAGAATAGAATTGTGAGATCCCGGCCGTCTCAAACTCCACATGCAGTTTGCATAAAGTACTTACCCCAAACACGTAAGTAATAGCCACATGTTTGAAAGTTCACGCACACTGAGAATTCAATGTTTTACATAAACTGACCGTACGTCTATTAATTTCTGTGATGGAAGATGTTCTAATTAGCCATCATCATCTATAGGCTCGTGCAATTGGTGAGATTGTATTCATCTCTACTGCTATTCTTTTCAAAAGAAATTTTTTAAGCGTCTATTGGTTCTCTACTCTGATTATAGGCTATTTCGTTCTTTTAATCTATTATCTTCTTTTTGGATGAGTACCGAAGTGTGGGCGGGCAGGGAAAAAGCAGTCCACACTCCACATGCGGGCCCGACATTCACTTTGTTTTGTGAAATGGGTGTTATAGTTGTATAAATATTGTGTAATACATAGCAATATGCTGGCTTGGCGGTTGCATAAGCCATGAGTCGGCTGATCGAATTTTCGACCAACTACCCCCCCAGCATAGATGTGTTAGGTTAGGGGGGTGGGGGGACCCCCACCAAAATGACAAATTTTGCGACCCCCCCAGACTTTCAGATTTTTGCTACCCCTCCCCCAGATGTTTGGGCAAAAAGTGGCCAAAAATGGCATAAAATCGAAAATTTAGGGGGGGTCCCGACTCCCGGTCCCCCACCCTCCGTCGGGACCCCCCCCCCCCCCCAACTTTTTTGCCCAGCCACACCTATGCCCCCCAGCGTAGGTTTAATTGGGGGGGGTTGGGAAGGCAACCCCCCCAGCTATTTTTCCAAGCCCCCAGAAATTTTTGGGGGCCCCCGCCCCGCCCCCCCAACGGGGGGCGGGGAGAGGGGGGTAGTCGCGCCGAAGACGCGAAAATTGGCCACAAATTGGGCATTTTAGGGCAAATTTTGCAAAATTTTTCAAAAAAGTCCAAATTTTTGGCTTAACGTGTTTATTATCGCGAGAACTACACGTTTATAACGGCTTTTATGGTCTTCTAGACTCAATATTGACCTTATTCTGGACTCAGAAACATGTTGACAATCAAGTTTTCGAGTTTAAAAACACTGTCGAATGTTAAAATTACTTAATGATTTCATGTTTTTCGGCATTAGCTATGGCTGAAAATGCGATTTTTGGCATAAAAATAGAAAAAATGTTTTGGGGGGAGGTTTGGGGGAGGTCGTGGGGGGGGGGGGGTTGCGGGGGGCGAAAATGGGGGGGCCCCCCAAAATACGGGGGGGGGGGCCCCCAACCCAAAGCCCAATTACACCTATGCCCACCAGACTTTGACTATCCCTCCCCCACACTTTTGGTTACCCCCCCCCCCCGAACCCCTCGCCCAGCACTTTTTGGGCCAAAAACTTAGCTAAAGTTTTCTAAAAAATGTTCATTTTTGAAAAAGTTTTCTCAAATTTTGGCTTAAAATTGGTTTAAAACGGTGTAAAAACGCCTAAAACGATAAAAACAGCCTTGTTTTAACAAAAAAGCGTTAAAATACAGAAAATTTTGCGTTTTTAGGCCATTTTTGAATTTTCCGAGGTCCGAATTTTTGGGGGGGGGGAGGGTTCGGGGGGTACTCCCCATTACATTTCAGGAGTCGACCATAGGTGTACCACCTGTTTGGGTTGGGGTGGGGGGGGTGGATGGGCTTTTTTGAGTGGGGGGGAGGGGGGGCCCCCCCCCCCCACTTTTTGGGTTCCCCCCGACTCGACCCCTTCCCCCCCCCCACTCGGCCCCACTCCCACTTTTTTGGGCTTCCCCCCCCCACTCACTATAAGGTGCTCAGAAAATGCCAAATTTTAAGGATTATTGGTCAAAATTTTCAAAATTTTTCCGGCTCCGCCGGAATTTTTTGGTCACAAATCGTCTATTTTGCTACTCAAAGTCAATTGTTAAGCACTTTTAAGCATAGTTATAGCACTATATGTAGTAAACAGGCTATTTTTACTGCATTTTTAGCGATTTTAGACCACTTTAGATCCCCCCACTTTTGGGTCCCCCCCCACTAGTGGGGGGCTCCCCCCCACTCTCCCCACCCCCACTTTTTTTCGCCTAGAAAAAGCCCTGGGGGGGGAGTAAAAAGTCCAAATCTGGCTTTGGGGTCTCAAAAAAACCGGAAATTTTCAAAAAAAGCTGTACCCAAACTGTACCCAATTTTTTTTCAGCTAAAAATGGCCCTTTTTGGACATAAATCTAATAAAAAGTATACCTAAATTTTTAGCGAAAAATTACCATTTTTAAGGTAAAAACGCAAAAAACGCTATTTTTAAGCTTAAAATGAGCTGATAAGTCCATAAATTAGCTAAAAATTGAGAAAATTTTTGAAAATTTGACCTCAAAAACCTGATTTTTAGACACTTTTTGGCGACCCCCAAAAAAGTGGGTGGGGGCTTGCCCGAAAGTGGGGGGGGGCTCCGAAAAGTGGAGGGGGAACCGAAAAGTTGGGGGGGCCCGCCCCACCCCCACTAAAAATGCCAGGTATGAGATCGGCTTGGGGGAGCATAGGTGTATATACCAGGCTACAGTTTACTCCCTGTGAGACCCCCCACGGAGAGGCCAGACCCCCCACCCCCCATACCCGACCTCGACTATAGCAAGCTTAACAAAAAAAAATCAAAATTCGGTTTTTTGGCTGGAACTTTCGCAAAACTAAACCAAATCGATTACTTTGAAGACCCATGGATAGGTCTTGGGCTAAGCTTTAAAACCACCCCAGTTTCATTGCTCTATCACCTACCAGTAAGTTGCAGTAGACGGAAATGTGTGATTTTTTTTTGTTAAAGGTTTAACAAAAAAAATCACCCGTTAACAAAAAAAAATCAGTGGCGGATCGGATCCCAGAGAGCAGCTAGCAACTTTTTCTCATCAGTTTTGGATAGAGCACACTAAATAACGTATTTAGAACCCAAAACCGCTAACCTAGTGCTCCAACTAGGGCAACTGACCCCGCCGAAGTCTTAGTGGTCACTGGTGGCCCCCGACAGCGTCCAGTGTGAAGTCTGGTGGCTTTAAAGTGCCGTTTTAAAGGCTAAAACGTAGTTTTTTCGTGTTTGTGAGTGATTATAACCAGTGGCGCAGCCAGAACTTTGTGACGGGGCATGCGGACCAGGGTTTCTCAAAGTTTGATCTGTCCCCAAAGGTGTTTTTGCGGGGCTTTTGTTTTCTAACTGAAGGAACATAAACGACCCTTCCTCCTCTCAAAATTCGCCCCCAAAACGTTTTTACTCCATTTGGTGGTGGTACCTAATTACTGCGGTTTTTTTACGGGGGGGGGTGGGTGTTGGCGCGCCACCCACTCGTTCCCCCCACTTTTTTGGGCTTCCCCCCACTCACCCTAAGGTGCCTAGAAATAGCCAAATTTTTAGGACTTTGGATCAAATTTTTCAAAAATTTCCGGCTTCGCAGAAACTTTTTGGTCAAAAATCGTATATTTTGGTGCCAAAACTTAATTTTTGAGCACTTTTAAGTTTAGTTATAGCAGTACATGTAGAAAACAGGCTTTTTATACTGTATTTTTGGCATTTTAGCTAATTTAGTTTTCCCCCACTTTTAGACCCCCCACTAGTGGGTGGGGGCGCCCCCTTCACTTATTTTTGCCTAAAAACCCAGTAATTTGCCCTTAAAGTCGCTCAGGTCAAATTTTCAAAAGATTGCCAAAAATTTGCTTTAAAGCATTGAACTAAATCTGCTTAATTTTTGCACTAAAACTTAAATTTTTCAGTGAATACTAAAACTGTGGCGCTGTTGAGGACGGTTTCATTCGGATAAAACCATATATATAAATATATATGTTCAGAATACCAGGAGAGGGGGGGGTTGGTGTCCCCTCCCCCAGCACTTGAGAAAATTTTAATTTAACAGCAATTGCAGAATGAAAATCACTGCGGTAATTGTTCTGCAAAATCCAACCCAAGGTGGGAAGGTAGTCGATAAAATTGAGAAAAGTGAGATAATAGAAAGAGAACTAAAACTAAAATAGCAGAAGCATATATATTTTGTTAAAAAATTTTAGCTCCATAAATTTTCACTATTCCAGAAAGAAAAGCAATTAAAATATATATATATCTTGGACGGCAAAATTAAATAGAACAGGTCCAGGTTAACACGAACCTCCTTTCAAATTCCGCATAGTTAATACGTACATAATAAACTATTTTAGATAATATTTTTAAAATCTCAACGATAAAACGAAAAGTTTAGATATATAATGTTCAAAATTTTCTTTTTGTAAAGTCCAGGAAACTACCTAAAACCATCAAAATTTGCGTTGCGTAACAAAACAATATATACATATGTGCTGAACAGAATCAAATCGTTAAAATTTGCTATTTCATGCACTCTAGAAACTGCAAAAGCTCAGCCGTTACTGTAGCTTCAATCTACACTTTTCCAGCCAAATAGACCAAAATACAAAACGTAAAGCCAACTCGTTATTATTAAATATATATGCATACGTACGTCCAAAATATAAAACCAACTTTGAAATAAAAATCCATACGACCACATCCCAGCGAAGCCGAAATTTTTGAAAAAATATGGGCAAAAATGTAATTTTTGCTTAAAAATTTTTCAATTTCCTAGACTTTTTTAAGTCAGATAGAAAAAAGGAAATAAAAGGAAATTTGGGCCAGAAATGGAAACAAAAGTAAGGTCTGGAAAAAAAGGAAATAAAAGGAAAAAGGAACCGCAACAGGCCTGAAGATAAATGTAATTAGCAGCGAAGTCGCAAAATTTTGTTTTCAGTTTGTTTTCCAGCTCTTTCGTCGAGTTATATAACTTTTCTTTCTTCCGAATTCTGACGGGGCATGCGGCCGCATGCCCCGCATGCCCCCTGGCTGCGCCCCTGATTATAACCTATTTCCAGGCATTTTGGCAGAGAAACTCAGAACTTCATATTTTGGTGGGGTATGACCCACGGTCACGTGACCCATGCCGGACTCGTCCGGACCCTCCAGGTACCAACTGGACAGTCCGAAGTGGCTATAAACATGTCCTAGGGGGTTTTCCAGGGCGCTGAATTCAAATCTGGCATTAGTTTTTCGGTAACTATGGCCCAATACTGACTTCTGGGATCACGTTTACCGTCGGACGGTTCAGGCCCGGCTGGTTAGCAGGTTGGACTACCAGAAGTGCCAGGCAACCTCAAAAACAACGTATATATATAAGGGTTTTCGAGGTCGCTGAGCTCGAATTTGACGTTAGATTTGCTCTAGCTGCTGTTCTGACTTCAGTAACAAAACATAAAAATGATTTTTTATTTGTTAAAATTTTAACAAAAAAAAAATCACCCACCCCAGGACGGCACAGAGGTCCAACTGGGAACTTCTATATATGTATCGATAGCCCACAGTCAGGACATGTCACATGCACAATATGGGTTGTCTAGGGTTTTCCCTTAGTAAATAGCAGCCAAAATTCGAACTTCGGTCATGAACGTTTTTGAGGTCACTTTTGGGTACCCTCACTTAAAGGTCTGCCCTGAACGCATGGAGAGGGCCTAGGGGCTCAAACTCACAGGCTGTAATGTCGAGATGTGTGGCTATCACCATGCAAAAACTTGGGTCTCTGCGACTTTCCTGTGAGTCAGGTTGGGGTGATTTTTTTTGTTAAAATTTCGGGTGATTTTTTTTTGTTAAGCTTGCTATACTCCCTCCCCCAAGCCGAGCTCAGACCCCCCTCACCCCCTAAAATGGGGTCCAAGCAAGAGGAAAATGCTTAATTTTTGCAAAAATGTTGGCAGTTTTTCAAAACTTTTAAACAGTTAAAGAAACAGTTAAAAACGCCAATATATATATAATTATATAGGTTTTAAAACGCAATACGAGTGGTTTTTTATTGGATTTATGTCGAAAATAGTCAATTTTATGTCCAAAAGGGCCATTTTTAGCTGAAGAAAATTTGGGTATATACAGAGGTCGGGGGAAAAACCAAGGTAGTCACTTTTTGGACTCTGCAGAACTACCCAGTGGAGCAATCCGGCTATAAATTATTTTCTTATCAAGCCCTGTCTAGACTGTCATTTTGGTATATAAATCGCCTCTCTATGTCCTGTCGTTAATTAGTAATTATATAACGGTTAATTAGCCGGGGTAAAAAACCAATGGCGGGAGAAAACCAACCCCAGTATATATATACGTATATATATTCGGTCAGGGTAACTCATATTAGCGATTTTATGCATGTAACAGGTTAAATCGGCGTCGCTGACTTCATATCTGCACTTATTATTGCGATATTCCGTATAATCGAGAAAATCAAACATCAATATTTGCAGCATCAACTGGCTAGGTTTCATCAAATTTGCCAGTTTCTATGTTAAAATGCAAAAATTTGTAAATCTTTCGAAATTCGATGAAATAAAATTAAAATAAATGTTGTTTCAGTGTTTTTCGCGTATTTCTTTGTCCCAGACTATATACTTTTTGGCCGCTTTAGCTGAGCCAAACAGCCGATCCGCGGAAATGGGGTTTTTACCGGCTAGCACAAAATTGCCAAGTCCAAATGCCATTTTGAGCTGTTCACGTGAAAGAACGCATTAAACTTGCTATGTGGATGGCTTTTGAGCAACTAATAACCATTTTTGGGAATTTGGCAGCAAAAGCAAAAATTGGTTTTTTCCCACCCCTTGGTTTTTTCCCATTTTGTAAAAATTCTGCTAGCAATTTGCCAAGCGTCGCAGGAAGGCGAGACCGACATTTTTGGAAAGAGCACATGTTGTTCTCATAGAAACTATTAAAAGTTATTATCTAACTGCTATGGAAAATTTTTTACAGGCCTTCAAAAATAGGCAAATTTTGAATTTTGGGGGGGTCAAAAATGCTAAAATTTTCAAAATGTCACAAAATGCTCAAAAGTGGTCCGATTTAGCTCAAATAGGTGGGATGGGCCCTACCAACTTGCATCCAAAATTTGAGCCCGCTAGCTCATCCCCATCGCCCAAACGGGGGTTGGTTTTTTCCCCACCCCTTTTGGGTTGGTTTTTTCCCCCGACCTCACAGTTTGGGTACAGTTTTTTGAAAATTTCCGATTTTTGAGACCCCCCAAGCCAGATTTGGACTTTTTACCCCAACCCCCCCCCCCAACCCAAACAGGTGGTACACCTATTGGGGGGGGGGAGAGTAGTCGAGGTCGGGTATGGGGGGTGGGGGGTCTGGCTTCTCCGTGGGGGGGCGTCTCACGTCTAAACTGTAGCCTGGTACACCTATATATGGAGTCGACCACAAAGTTTGCGAAGTTTGCCCCTCTAACCAAAATTTCCGGTGGAACTATGGATAGGGGTGGGGGTTAGGGGGGCAAACCCTCCAGCCATTTTTCCTAACCCCCCAAAAATGTTTGGCCTCCCGTCGCGCCGAAGGCTTGCCAAAAATTGGACATTTTTAGGGTAAATTTTGCAAAACTTTCAGAAAAGTCCAATTTTTTGGCTTAACGTGTTTATCATCGCGAGAAATACACGTTTATAACGGTGTTATGGACTTCTAGACTCAATACTGACCTTTGGACTCAGAAACATGTTGGCAATCAAGTTTTTGACTTTAAAAACTGGGCTTATTCTAGTGGGGGGGGGCCCCCCCATAAACACCCTTCCCCCCCCAAAATCGTTCCCCCCCCCAAAATCGCCCCCCCCCCAAAAAAAGTGGGTGCCCCTTTTGGTACCAACTTTTGCCCTGAAAAAATCGCTCAGAAAGACAATTTTAAAAAATTTTCCGGCTTCGCCGGAGATTTTTACTCAATTTTTGCCCTTTTCAACACTAAATCTGCTTATTTTTGCTATGAAAATCAACTTTTATAGTATATGGCAGAAAAATAGCACTATTTTTAGCATATTTTTCGAAAAATTTTCGCCCCCCCCCAAAAATTCCTTGCCCCTCGGACCTTTGGGGGCCCCCCCCAAGAAAAAATCCCTAGAATAAGCCCAGAAAAACACTGCCTAATGTTAAAATTACTCAATGATTTTATGTTTTTCGGCCTTAGCAAAGCTGAAAATGCGATTTTTGGCATGAAAAATGACAAATTTTTGGGGGGGAGGTTAATGACAAATTTTTGGGGGGAGGTTGGGGGGTGGTCGTGGGGGGGGGGTTTGGGGGGACTAAAAAGGGCCCCCCCAAAATTGCATTGGAGGGGCCCGGCCCCCCACCCCAAATCCCCGTTACACCAATGGGTGTAACCATACGTTTGTTAGGGGGGGGGTCCCTTCCCCCCAAATGGAGAGGTCGCCGACCTCCCCCTAAAAAGTTTTTCTACCCCTTCCCCCAAATCGACCTTCGGCCGACCCCCCCCCCCTAAAAATTTCCAATCCCCTACCTGAATGTTTGCAAATCAGGTAGTGCGCGACAGCGCACTACCTAGAATAGGGAAAAAAGGCGTATTGCGCAGTGTTGGAACATAGTTTTCCCTGGTACCGGCGGAGGAGTTGAGATAGAGCCTTGATATTGTACCAGTAGAAACCCCTTCACGACGGGTCCATGCTGTGCAAATTTGAGCAAAATCGGCCGAGCCGTTTTTGAGATATGAAAGATTGAATTTTTCAGTGCACGACTTTCTCTCCATTTTTTTCGCCCCCCCCTAGAGGTCGGAAATCTCATATTTTCTATACCATATGGTTTTTTTTGAACAACTTTTCCCCCATTTCTGGGGAAATGAGTATGGAGTAGGTAGGACCTCCCCATAGGTCTTTGTACATAGCAGGATTTCGATTTTTTGGGACAGTTTTTTTCCAAAATAGTCAATTCGTTTTCAAGATTCAATTGAGCAGGTCTAGGCAAAGAGGTCTGAGGTTCGGCGAGGAGCAAGGCCCCATGGCCCTAATTGCCATAGGTTATATGCGTTTTTGATCTGGCTTCTGTGGCGCCCTGGCCAGGGTCGAAAATTAATGTGTAAAAGGGGGGGTCTGGGCCTATGGACTGTGGTGCCCTATACATAATAGCTGCTGGGCTGAGGTTTCGTATTCGAATAGGAACCCCTATATGATGAATCTAAATGGCCCATTAGTTTCGCTCTAGGATCTATCCATGTGGCTGGGGGGCACCCTGATGGTGGTGGGCCCTACCGTGTCGCAACTCCAACTTTAACCTCTTCTACAGAAATATCTACAGTGAGCAGGCCTCTCTTATTTGGGATTTGGGGTGGGCTGCGGGAGCACTACAGCATAGGCTATAGTAGGTTTCGCCCGGATCCGTGTGGCGCCCTGGCCAGGGGTCCGGACCGGGCACCAGGCCCAAAATGGCCAGAAATCGATTTTTCAAAAAGTGGCCAAGTTTGGTATCAAATGAAAGCCCTTGATGAGACGAACATTTTTTGTCATTGTAGGACCCCTCCAAAGTGGTCTCAGCGGCCTGTGGCGCCCTGACCAGGGTCTGGACCGGTCCAAAATGGTCAAAAATCGATTTTTCCAAAAGTGGCCAAGTTTGGTATCAAATGAAAGCCCTTGGTGAGGCGAACATTTTTTGTCGTTGGAGGACCCCTCCAAAGAGGTCCCAGCGGCCTGTGGCGCCCTGACCAGGGTCCGGACCGGTTCAAAATGGTCAAACATCGATTTTTTAAAAAAATTCCAACTTTGGTTTCAAATGAAATTCCTTGATGAGGCGAACATTTTTTCTCATTGGAGGACCCCTCCAAAGTTGCGCCAGCGGCCTGTGGCGCCCTGACCAGGGTTCGGACTGGTCAAAACTCGATAGCACAACTGAACGAAGTATGC
>JASAND010016922.1:0-20560 GCA_030248195.1 Trissonchulus latispiculum
AAGTTCCCACTCAGAACTACGCCTATCAGTTTTTGGGTAATGATTTGTTGATGAGTAATTTTTTAAACTCTTGTTTTTTTGATTAATTTTTTGAGTAAAATTGATTGAACTTTTCAAATCTTGTTGTCATGACCTTTCATCATTAATTTGCTTTAATTTGTTTTTAATTTCTGTTCTAAATTTCAGATTTTTATTTTCAAATTTTTATTTTTGTTTTTTCAGGAAGCTGGTCTGGAGAGGGTTCTTCGTGATCTGCGAATCTTCAGAATCTTTGAAGGCTCCAATGATATTCTGCGTCTCTTTGTGGCACTGACTGGAATTCAGGTAGACTTTAATTAATCAATTAATTAATTGATTAATTAATTGTGGACGGGATTTTAAATATAGGGATGGGCGCGGAAAAAAAGGACTGGAAAAAAGGTTTTTTCCGTTTTTTTCCACTTTTTCCGATGGGGTGGAAAAAAATGGAAAAATATTCCTAATTTTATTTTGACGATTTTTTCAATAAAATATCATGTTTTCTGAGCTTTTCCAGCAATTTCACACTATTTACAACCTTTTCCGTGGGTCATAGTAGGTGGGGGTATACTAAATCTGTCGAAATTGTATTTGGGTTTTTTCGATGCATCGGAAAAAATGGAAACTATTCGAGACATGTTCTGAAAGTTAATTTATAACATCGGGACATTAAGAAACCATCAAAAACAGTGTTTAATGAGGTAAGAATACGATATTCATGCATTTGAGCTAACTTTGGGATTTAGCGTTTTTCCCTTGGAATGTGAAAATGATTGCGTAACTCTACTCAGGTAGAGTTAATAATTCAATACCTAACAGTGGAGTGTTCAACCAAAACTGCTAAAATATCTGGAATTGTTTACTTTACGGAGCGTGTTACCTATGAAAACCACAAACTAGGTCTAGTAGAACCGCCAAAGTATACAGAAGTGACCTGTCCTTTGCTTTAACAGCGTCACCCGCTGAAAATATTTGATTCCTGTAACCACTACTGGAATCTTTCTAAACGCTTGTGTAATTGCATTACCCCTGTGGGGCTACAAATATCGTGAAAACTGCTTCTGTGCATGCAAAAACATGAAATAATGCAACTTTTAGCACATTGTGTAATTTTGGAGTGACCGGAAAAAAGGAAAAAAATGGAAAAAACCGGAAAAAAAGGTTTTTTTCCGGCCATCTTTTTTTCCGGAAAAAACCAACCCTATTTAAATATAAAGGAATTTTGGAAACATACGTTGCTCCCACGGCTTCATAAGAGACAGATAAATTCTGGTGTTAAATATCAGTTTGTCAGGTGAATTCCGATAGGTTGAAATCAGCGTAATAAACTAATCTCAATGTCCGGGAACGTGGCTCAGTGGTAGAGCGTTCTACTAAAGATTCAAAGTTGGGTAGTTCGATCGCCCTGGACACCTTTCTTCACACATCTTTCAATCCTCAGATTTCAACCCTTCACACTAGGATGAGGTTCGTTGCTATTTGCTGGGATCCATTTAGTAAAAACTTCGATGGAAAATTGAGGGAAGGGTAGCCGATCAAGGGTTTGATGCAATTTTTGCCATTTCATGATATGTTATTAGAATAGAATGATTCATAGCGACCGTTCGGAGTTTAAGCGCAATTGCGTTAGCGCAACAAAATGTTACTGGGCTTTTTTTACTGGGGGGGGGCGGGGGGGCGGCGGGATGCCCCCCACTTTTTGGGTTCCCCCCCCCCAGTCGACCTCTTTCCCCCCTCCCACTCGTTCCCTCCCTCCACTTTTTTGGGCTTCCCCCACTCGCCCTAAGGTGCCCAGAAATTGTCAAATTTTTAGGATTTATGGTCAAAAATCGTCTATTTTTGTGCCAAATCTTAATTTTTGAGCACTTTTAAGCTTAAATTATAGCAGTATGTAGAAAACTGGTTTTTTGTACTGTAGTTTTGGCATTTTTAGCTCATTTTATTCCCCCCCCTCTTTTGGACCTCCCCCCCCCCCGCCACTGCCCCCCCCCACTTATTTTTGCCTAAAAACCCAGTGTTATACGTAACATTTTCTGTTCATGACGTGATGGTCTTAATCACCCAATTCCCTGCCCCCTCCTACCAGGGTTTTAGATTCTTTGTTCTCCAGCTTTTTGGGAATCTTTTTTGAGTGAAATTGAAGTTTTAAGTTTTTCCTCAGTTATTGTTTTCAGTATGCGGGTGGTCATTTGAAAGAGCTAATGAAGGCCCTAAAGAATCCAGCCGCTAATTTCGGTGTGGTGATTGGTGAAGCTTCCAAGCGCGTCAAACGGTATGGATGTTGCAATTTTTTATCGTATTTTATGTCCTATCGGTGCAAACGAAAGAATATGGTAGAAAAAAATTTGGGGCCCGGTCGGTAAAACTGTGTTTTTATTCACATGAAATTTCTATGGTGGTTCAATGGACTGATGTCGATTTTTCACGTTTTATCATTTTATGAGAAGACGGTTTGCCATTCAACTTCAACTCAATCCATCTTGCCATTTGTCATTTTAATTGGTTATCTGCTCAGAACCATAGTCTGTCTCTGTGTGTCACTAGCGGATGGGGGGGTAGCGAAGGCCCAATTTTCTGTTTGCACTTCTTGTACATCGAGTTTTCTGTCTGAAAATCTTTTAGAAAATTCTATTGATAGAGCAAGTTTTTGATTTTTTCTTTTTTTTAGTATTGCTGGTATGACTTCGGGCCCAACCCTTCAGGACAAGGTGCATCCTAACCTGGTCGAAGCAGCCAAATTGGTAAGCTTGCCTTTTTTAACAATTTTGATGGTTATATTGCTGGAATAGTTGCCAAAAAGTGGCTGTAACTGGCTAAATTTAGGATGATTTAAAAGCAAAGAACAGTGAATAAAGTTTGGTGAACGCTGGAATACTATTTGAACAGTTTAAGATAAAAGAAATTCGGCAATTCTACCAGTGGCAAGTTTTAAGTATGTGTTTAGAATAATATTTTGGTTTGTGAGTGTGTGGTGGGATTTCTCAGATGCAAAAAATGCTGTTTTTATTTTTTATTTTGTGGGTTTCTGAATTTAGACATCACAAAATATTGAACTGTTTGGCGTTACAGTGGAGGATATGCTGCGACGGTATCAGAAAAGTATTATTGGTATGTAACATTTGGTACTGTACTTAACATTGTAAGAAAAAAGATTTATTTTTTATAAAAAGAATTATTTTCTTATTTTATTAACTTGGGGGGGGGGGCTCCCACTCGGTGTGGCCTCCCCCAATTGACCCACAAAATTGCCAAATTTTAGCACTTTTAATCCTGACTTTTCGACAACTTTCGGCTTTGCAAATGGTTTATGGAAATTATCGCTGTTTTAGCTTAAACAACAACACTTAAAATTAGTAATTAGTAATTTTTTTAGCAATTTTGGCAGTTTTTACACAAAAACGTAAAAATTCGCATTTCTTCAAAACTATGTCCCCCATCGATAGGGGTCAGCTTTGAGTGCCCCAATAAATTTTGGCCTGAAACTAAGCCAGTTGGTTGGCCAAGTTTGGGGGAGGTGTCTGCATCCTGGATATCGATTTTTGCAACTTTCGGATTTGCATTCTACGCACGTATGCGTATGTACCAAATTAAAAGTTTGTGAAAATATCGCACTGCGATCTCGACCCCCCCCACCTGTCCGACACTACCTTTGTAGTAGAGATTTTTTCCTAACATATGCAATACCACATTGCCAATTCAGTTGTACTAGCGACAACTCTACCACGCTTTTATTATAGCATTAAATTATTAGCACTGTAGGTGTTAGAAATTAGAGTTTATTATTATTTATATATTTATTTTGTTTATTAGCTAGCACTATTTGTGTTAGCACCAACGTCAAAATCAGATTACTTTGACATAATTCACCCCACCTCCGAATTGGACTTTTAGACTCCAATTTTTTTTGGATGTTACGTTAAAATTCCTTCCACCATACCTTTCTGTCACCATTGATTACTTTCAGAGGAGCAGTGTTTGCTGAGCCGCCTGGCCGATGCTGCCATCGATATCTACAGTCTGGTGGCCGTGCTGTCTCGTGCCTCCCGTTCCATAGAACAGGGTGCTCCCTCGGCCAAGCACGAGCAACTCATGTGCAATGTGCTGGCGCAGCAAGTTAGTGAAAGGACGACGTTCTATTAGGATTATGCTATTTTTAGGGGGTTGGGTGGGTGGGGTGGGGAGGTGGGTATAGCTACGTGGGTGAATGCAGCAGGCAGGTTGTTATCGGTTTTTGGACCTCGCAACAGTCCCACAAATGAATACTCAGTGCCCATTTTGCATGTTAGGTTGTTCAGTCGCCGTTTCTGTTTATCTTACAATATCTCATCACGACTCTATTAATGGTCTTACTGTGAACTGCATCAAAAAGGATTACGAAGTTAGCTGCAGAATAGTTGACCAATAACTGCTAGTTTCCCCATTCCAAAATTAGTCTCAGCCTTCTGCAACCCTGCCTGCAGCTATATATTCCAGAATTTATTTGGTTCAGTTTTCAGCGATAATTTGTCTGTTTCGAGCTGTAGAGCACAAGAATAGCGGCGCAAATTGGTTAGATGATGAGCAGGCACGCAACTGCGGAGGGCCCACAGCAATTGTTACTGTTTGCGCTGAATCCAGAAATTATTAGGTTATTAATATGATAGAATTTCTGCGTAACAAATTACGTCTTTCGTCTTTCAATTTGAATTTTTACTTTAAATTGAATTTAAATTTAAATTTCTCTGTTGAGTTTTTCAGAATTCGGAACGAATCCGGAACAATCTGGCCATCATCAAGTCCACACCGCATCGCCAAAGATTTCATGACATGTCCCAGATTGCCAATGATATCATTGAAAATCAAGGCCTGGTGCAACGGCATCCGTTGGGATTTTAAATTTTTTGCAAAAAAAATTTTGAATTTTGATTTTCACCAGACTTTTTTTCATTTTTGGACATGTCGTAGCATATGGGTAGAGAAAATTTACATAAGCTTGATTAATCTGATTGCAGAAGACAGAATAAGAATTGGTCACTGAACGGGGGATTTAGTATTTTAATTTTCTAAAGATACCTATAACTTTTCATATGTCAAGATTATTGTAATTGCTGGTGTCGGGTCTACTTTTGATGACTGTTATTCAGTTGCTTTTTGCAAAAAGCGAATTAATTTTTTACGATTATTAATTGCTGATTTTTTCAAAAATTTAGCAAAAATTTCTTCTCTCCCAACTGTTTGTTTTAAGTCACTAGTTTTCTGTAAGTTACATAATTTTGATAGTTCATGTATGTTTTTGTAATAAACCGAAACTCCTCTTTTAGTATGCACTTTTTGGTATTATTTATTTGGAATAGCGAACTCAGGAGTTTCTACTAGAATTCACGAATATTGCTGTTTTGTGTACATTTCTTGGAATATTTTTGTACCAGATGTTATCTAATTTGCCTAGCGTTATAATCGTTAAATCGATCTTTCTGGCTTTACAATATCCAAAAGTTTTATGTAAAAGTGTAGAAGGTAGTTTTTTGGACTCGTTTTCAAGAAAGGGTAGAGTAGAGTAGAGTAAACCATAAATTAATTCTTGAGTTTCCCTTTTTTAACTCTTGCATGAAAAGGATCGAGTTAATTTTAACTCTACTCTACTCTTTCTTGAAAAGGCCCCCCATGTTTACGTGTTGAAGCTCGAAAACACAACAATTTTGTTGGGACAAATTGTGACTGCTTGAGTTACAAACTCAAACGTTGCGAGCTCTGAGATAGCTAACGCTTGTCACACTCTTCGTTATTATGTACTCTTAGTTCAACTGAACTAAGCATGCTTTATTTGGTCAAGGATTGTTAGGCGTGATGTTTATTGAGTTTTGAGACCAATTAGAAGTGTTATATAGCATTATTTTATACTATATATTGAACTTGGTTGTAGATAATAATATGTCCTTGCCTACTTTTTATTTAATGTTGTTTTTATGAGACATTCTGTTCACAAATACTGCTTCCAGCACTTTCCAGAAAGAGCAAAAAAATGATTATTGGGTTACTCTATGGGAGTTTTTCACCTTCGTTTGCCCCCAAAATAAATCCCCCTTAAAAAGTGCTATTCATTGCTTTTGTGGCGAGATTTCGAGGTTTCTGTCGGACTTTTGGACGAGTTATTTTTGGTTGACTTAATCGCAATTGAGATCATTTGAACAAATCTTTGAATTTTCATTTGTTTTAGCTCTCAGAAAGATGAATTTAAATTTTAAAAGTATTTAGATTGTGTTGTTTTGACAATGTTTAATTCGTAGTTGTCTGTTTTCAGTGTTAGACAGGCAAGGACATTCCAGTTAATTTATTCTTTTTGAGTTTGTAGTTCATGGTAACTTTGAAATATACTAAAATATAAATTTGAAAAGTATTTTTAGAGAAGTAATGCTATTTTTACTTACCTGAAAAATGCCTAGAATTATGTTTTATTTTTGCTCAAGCTATCGTTTTGTTAATTGTGCAAATGTTGCAATGCAGTTTGTTTGTATGTATACATAGAAGTTGTGAAAAGCTACAATAAAAGTAGTGTTGCAATGTTTTGTACTTGAGTAGGAGTACATACGAAATGAATGAACGAACGAACGAAACTAAGATGTGTCACCACAGCACCTCCGACCCGAAAAATTAGGGCCTTTTGTGGGGAACGAACCTTTGGCTTTGGGCCAACGCTCTACCATTTGAGTCACCCAGGCACAATCGAAACAAGCTTAAGTTTGAATTCGTTCACAAACTGTAGTGACATTGTAGAGGGCGCTTTCGCTCCAGCCCACACAGTCTGATGGGAGCAAACCTCGACCGTTTCAAATTAGAATGTGCATTATTTTGCTTTTTTAGAGCTGTGACGGGTGACGGGCTCTCCAGCTAGGCATGTAGGTCGCACCTAAGGGGGGATGTTAGAGTGCAGAGTGCGTAGCACATACCGAGGGGCAGTAACAGGCTCCTGGCTGGTGCGCGCTACTCAGAGTGGATCCACGTTACCCCGACTATCCCAAATGCAAGTAAACTGGTAATATCTGGTAGTTTTGCGATGATAGACACTAAATATTGTAAAAATGAAACAAGGAAATTTCTGCTACCAAAAGAACTCGTGAAATTTTGCTTTGACGAATGCCAAACTTGGATTTTATGAATGGAGAGACAAATTTTGCACACTAGGTATAGTGTGTGCAAAATTTCGTCACTGCGTTCAAACTTTCGGAAGCACAAGACTTAATAACAGTTTTCAGATTTGTATGGGCATTAGTGTTGTTTGCCCGGCCGGTTTTTGACTCGGCCGGCCGGACCCGGCCGACCGGCCGGGTGATGCAAACCGGCCGGCCGGCCGACCGGGTCAAACAGGCCGGCCGGCCGGCCGGTACCAGTTTTGCCCTATTTTTCGTGTATATATTTTGCAAAATATTTAGCATTAATTGATGCATACAGTTACTCCTGGCTATGTATAACAGATAAAATTACGTATTATCCTTTTTCTGAAGACAGGCCGGACGGCCGACAGGCTGCTTCTGACCCGGACGGCCGGCCGGCCGGGTGATGGCCGCCGGCCGGCCGGATTGTCGGCATAGTGGGCCGGCCGGGTTTTCCTCGGATGTTCTATCGGTCTAACAGTTTTGAGGGTTTCTCTTGAACGATGCAGTTTTGGAACAAATGCACTTCTTTGGCAGAGTCGCCTGCAAAATCTACAAATGTCAATCCATCGGTTTTGGCTGTGTGGGCTTCCTTTTAACATGAACTCGAGTTTCGGATTTCGTCGTTCAAGACATTAATCCCAGAACGTTTCTCATTAAATTTATTAAACTAATTAGCTTAGCACACACTGTTACACCAAAATTTCCAATCCATTAGCTATGACAAAAATCAGTAATTTATGACAGAAATTCGCTCTTTTGTGCTTAAAACGTTAACATTAACAGGTGGTCTTTATTCTCATGTTCTATCATCTGTGTTATGTCGGAAAAGCTTATACAGCTTATATATATAAAATGAAAAACAAACATTATATATAACCCGTTACGTATATGCTAAATCGTATAATAGTGATGTTTCGAACGAACCTAAGCTCAGGCGCACGTTTTATAACATAAAAGCTGGTGCAGCTTATAGATCAGCTTTTGCTGAAACGTTCCTGTTGGGATGTTTTAAATTTTTCCAATTTTTCGGTTTTTTGGTGGTGTTTTTCCTATTAGAAATTGAAACTGAAAATGAATTTGAGTGCTTCTGAGTCGGAACAAATTTTGGCGGTTCGGGCACGTGACGATCGTGAACAAGCCGTGACCTTGAACAATTTACGGTAGGACTATATATTAAACTAATGTTTGACTGAAAACTGCTTTTTGAAAAGCTAAACATTATGTATGTGAAATGCGAAATTATGCAACACAGACTCTCAATTCATGAGCTTTTTATTTTAATGTGAAATGTTAAAGTCAGGATTTGAAAGATGTGAAGAAAAGTGTCCAGGGTGGGGTTCGGGACCAAACCGAGCATAATCGAAAAACTGACTTCTGATTTCTGTTCTGCAACCAAGAAAACCCCCCCATCTGCAAAATGTTTTCAACAAAATCGGAGAAAGAAGATTTTTTTTCGAATAAATAAATTCAACTCTAATTTTGCGAAATCGAAATGATTTGCCATGTTTGAGCTTTGTGGAAGTACCTACAAGTCTGGGGGATTTAAATAAAATCCTGCTAGATTAACATAACTAGTGTTGTGCACCTGCCTTGTCGATGACCGGCCGGCCCACGTCCAGAGTTGGCCGGCCGGCGGCCGGCCGACCGAGAACAGGCCGGACGTCCGGCCGGTAACAGTTTCTGCGTCTTACCGCCCTAAACATCTGCCTTGAAAACTGTCAAATATCTTATATGTTTACTTGTGTTTTGTATAGGCTCCGAAAAGTGGCACCGGCCGGCCCACGAAAAATTGGGCCGGCGAGCGAACAACACTAAACGTTCATTTCAGCCTTTCGGTGTTTGTAGGATTACAAACTTTATTTTAGTATTTGTGCATCGTTTCTTGTAATTTCCGTTTTCCGTGATTTGGTATTTTTCGACCGCCAGCCGGTTTTGTCCGGAAATCGAAAGTCTGATCAAAAGCCCAAACAAAGCTCAGGGTTTTTGTAGGAAGTCAGCAATTTCCTTATTGTTCGTCAAGTTTAAGTTGATTTAATTTCAATTACATTTTATTTTTAAATTAATTTTAGTTTAATTTAAAGTTTATTTCTGTACACCTCTGCAATTTTTTGTAGTAAAGAAGTTGACAGAATCCGGGAAGAAATTCGAAGACGCAAAGCCCTGACCACGGGGTCTGGATATAAGCAACAGTTTTGCGTGGAGTGTTGCACTAGCTTCAGCTGGCCGTTTCGAAAACCACTGACCTGCGAGATGTGCGGATATTTGGTGTGCAAAAATTGTTGCACACCCGCCGCACACCCTGGATCCGGTTTCGAATGCTTTCTCTGCAAAGAGGACAGGTTTGTAACCGATACTGTATAAAAGAGTTCTTCTCCACGAGTTGCAGTCATCATTTGCAGTAGCATTTTTCTGTACTATAATAGCTGCAAATTTCAAAAAATGAGATTCATAATTTCACCCTATACAAGTTTAATCCCGTTCTTCAAAACTGTTTGTTGATAGACAGTTTGTGTTTCAGGCAGAGCCAGAAAAGACTTCGAGACTGGGAACAACTATTTCCCTATGCGAAGGCAACATTTGCATTTCTGAAATTGCTGGCGATTGTATCCGATACGGAGCAAGAAAGTTCGTTCTTTGTTTCATAAGAAAACCAAATAAATCAAACAAGATAATATTGAATTAATTCATTAATTAATTTTAATCTTCAAGTTATTTTTTAATCCAATGATGAATGAAGGTATTGATTTTTAAGACGATCGGTAAATGTCAAAGTAGCATTTTTGGTTAATATTTAGTTAATTTTTAGGGTTATTGCAAAGTGTTAGGTTATTTGCTTGTTTACAATGAAAATTATAATTGAACAAACTTGATTATTTGTGTTCATTCTTCATATTCGTGTTCAGCATAAAGCAGCTTAATTTTTGCATTAAGGCGTATGTAATCAAAATAATAACTGTACTAAAAATAAATATCAGTAGGACAGATAGAGTCAAAACAGCCACAAGTCCACGGATCCTACACTGATATCACAATTTGAAGAATGAAAATCAAAACATGGACACCCAGAGTCGGACCAACCTTATTTCACAACCGGTTTCGATGCTCCACCGGGGGCATCTTCTTCAGGCGATTCTTCACACGCTGCTGTCGTTCCTGGGGGGTCAGATAACGGGGGATCCAATTTCGGGAGGGAAGGAAAATTTCAAAGTTCTCTAAGGTTGGGGCTTCAGAGGCCAGACGGGCAAGAACCGGGGGGACCGGAGGACCGAAATTGCCGGGAGGGTCGGAACCACTGTTCAAATGGTCCAAATGGATGCTAGTAAACCCGGACCCGGGGGTGGGGATTTGTTGTGACGGAGAACGTGCTCCCAGTTGATTCCAAAAGGATGGTCAGAAAATAGTTGACTTATCCACCACTTTTCTTTCTTCTTCCGGATAACTTCGTCTTCAGAAAAGTCCAATACAGTAACTAATAATTGATCTAATGTATGATTATGGTTCCTGAAATCACACGAAAGAGGTTTATTAGCATCCATTTTGCGAATGCCACACCGGTGGTTGTTGAACCGGATGGAGAGGGGATTTCCACTCTCCCCAACATATTGGGAGGGACATCCTTCGATTTCCGCCAGATATACAGTCCCTTTACTCGTACAATCAAAATGGCCCTTCAGACGGTATTCTAAGCCAGTTACAGAGCTTTTGATGCTGGTGCCGGCTTTGATAGATGGACAGAGGGCACATCTGCGTCGCCCACATTTGAAGGTTGCACTATGCTCAGAGCTAATAGTCCCAGGGGCGGCTCTTGGCATTGGCAATTTGGCCTTCACAAGCATGTTTTTGAGCTTGGGGGGTGGACGCCAGAACAAGTTTACCTTGCAGTTTAGACCATTTAAAAAATGTTCATGGTTCCTTAAGAGTGTTTTCACGCTTCTGAGGTCCGGATGGTATGGCAGTACCATATAGTAGGACTTTTCTTCAGACTCTGTCCCTGGATCGATTTTGGGAGTGAGTAGCTGCATTCTGTCTACTGACATTGCCCTTTCGATTCTTCGTTGAACTTTACCTCTGGGATAGCCTCTTCTTACCAGATCTTCCTTGAGCTGCCTACACCTGAGCCGGGCGGTGTCTGGATTTGAGCAGATGCGGCAAATCCTCAATGCCTGGCTGTAGGCAATAGGTAGCTTATGCTGTATAGGATGGCAGGACTCAAAATGGAGGTACTGTCTTGTGTCCGTAGGTTTGGTGAAAAGGTCAGTGACAATTTTCCCATTCCGAAGTTCCACTGAAACGTCTAAGAAATTGACTTTGGTTTCACCAATGTCGACCTCCAGATTTATGCTGGGGATGAGGCTGTTGGCCAGTTGCAAAAATTCGTCTAGGTCGTTTCGGGTGCCATCCCAGATTACAAAAATGTCATCGATATAACGCCACCTAACTAAGGGTTTGTTTACGGCTAGCGAAAACAGCTTCTTCTCGAACCCATACCACATAAATATGTTGGCGTAACTCGGGGCCCTTCCGAAGATACACAAACAGAAGACACCCTGCCCTGGGAGACCTATCGTATCTGCAAATGGATGTCCTACCGAGAACATCAGCGGATTTGTGGACGCTGAGCTCAAACCTCTTGTCCGCCAAATACCGTCGTTCATCCAGGACACCAATGATTTTCTCCGTAAGCTAGGATCCCTGAACGTATCTTCGAACTGTCTACTGGCCACAGCCGACGTCTCCAGCCTATATACCAACATCCCGCACCAGTTGGGTCTTGCTGCCTGCAAGGAAGCTCTCTCGAGTAGAGACAGCCCAAAATACCCAACGAATATGGTAGTGCGTATGGCCGAACTCGTTTTATCCAACAATGTGTTCGAGTTCGATGGAGAATTTTATACCCAGATGAACGGCACAGCGATGGGAACCAAAATGGCCCCGAGTTACGCCAACATATTTATGTGGTATGGGTTCGAGAAGAAGCTGTTTTCGCTAGCCGTAAACAAACCCTTAGTTTGGTGGCGTTACATCGATGACATTTTTATAATCTGGGATGGCACCCGAAACAACCTAGACGAATTTTTGCAACTGGCCAACAGCCTCATCCCCAGCATAAATCTGGAGGTCGACATTGGTGAAAAAGTCAATTTCTTAGACGTTTCAGTGGAACTTCGGAATGGGAAAATTGTCACTGACCTTTTCACCAAACCTACGGACACAAGACAGTACCTCCATTTTGAGTCCTGCCATCCTATACAGCATAAGCTACCTATCGCCTACAGCCAGGCATTGAGGATTTGCCGCATCTGCTCAAATCCAGACACCGCCCGGCTCAGGTGTAGGCAGCTCAAGGAAGATCTGGTAAGAAGAGGCTATCCCAGAGGTAAAGTTCAACGAAGAATCGAAAGGGCAATGTCAGTAGACAGAATGCAGCTACTCACTCCCAAAATCGATCCAGGGACAGAGTCTGAAGAAAAGTCCTACTATATGGTACTGCCATACCATCCGGACCTCAGAAGCGTGAAAACACTCTTAAGGAACCATGAACATTTTTTAAATGGTCTAAACTGCAAGGTAAACTTGTTCTGGCGTCCACCCCCCAAGCTCAAAAACATGCTTGTGAAGGCCAAATTGCTAATGCCAAGAGCCGCCCCTGGGACTATTAGCTCTGAACATAGTGGAACCTTCAAATGTGGGCGACGCAGATGTGCCCTCTGTCCATCTATCAAAGCCGGCACCAGCATCAAAAGCTCTGTAACTGGCTTAGAATACCGTCTGAAGGGCCATTTTGATTGTACGAGTAAAGGGACTGTATATCTGGCGGAAATCGAAGGGTGTCCCTCCCAATATGTTGGGGAGAGTGGAAATCCCCTCTCCATCCGGTTCAACAACCACCGGTGTGACATTCGCAAAATGGATGCTAGTAAACCTCTTTCGTGTGATTTCAGGAACCATAATCATACATTAGATCAATTATTAGTTACTGTATTGGACTTTTCTGAAGACGAAGTTATCCGGAAGAAGAAAGAAAAGTGGTGGATAAGTCAACTATTTTCTGACCATCCTTTTGGAATCAGCTGAGAGCACGTTCTCCGTCACAACAAATCCCCACCCCCGGGTCCGGGTTTACTAGCATCCATTTGGACCATTTGAACAGTGGTTCCGACCCTCCCGGCAATTTCGGTCCTCCGGTCCCCCCGGTTCTGGCCCGTCTGGCCTCTGAAGCCCCAACCTTAGAGAACTTTGAAATTTTCCTTCCCTCCCGAAATTGGATCCCCCGTTATCTGACCCCCCAGGAACGACAGCAGCGTGTGAAGAATTGCCTGAAGAAGATGCCCCCGGTGGAGCATCGAAACCGGTTGTGAAATAAGGTTGGTCTGACTCTGGGTGTCCATGTTTTGATTTTCATTCTTCAAATTGTACTAAAAATAAAGATGTATATACAATTAATAAAACTAAATGGGAAAATTACCATTCTGTTTAGGAGATTTACAGTTTTGGAAACTTCGTACGTATGTTGAAAATTTCCTCGAAGATTCTTTGTACATTCAATTGGCCGAAACCCGACTAGATTATTTCTACCCTGACGGTATAGACATTAATTTATATAATTAATTCTACTTTTATTTTAGGCTTATAACTTATTCTGATTTTAAATATTACTTTACGGTCATTAAATCTGTTCCAGAATTAACTACGGAACCTTTTAATGAACAATTAAGATGTGCAATCAATGTCAGATTGCATTAGTTTAGGCCCTATTTCTTTAAAGATCAAACGGATTAGATTAAAATTAATCCGCATTAAAGAAATAGCACCTCGGATTAAACGGATTAAAATTTAATCCAGCGAGTTAAACGAGTTAAACAGATTAAATTTAATCCTATTTCTTTAATGCAACTAATATTAAAATTTTAATCTAATCCTGTTTTTTATTCACACTTCGGATTAAAAAATCAACGAGTTAATTTTAATCCGACCTGCTTAATCGCTGTTTCTTTAAAGATTAACTTTAATCCGTTTAATCCGCTGCCTGTATTTTCAACTAGTTTTTAATCTCCGTGCAGTTACGCGGATTAAACGGATTAAAAGTTGGCGGATTAAAATTTTTAATCGCTGTTTCTTTAATGGCGGATTAAACGGATTAAAATCAACTTGTTTAATCCGCGGATTAAAAATGGTCGGATTAAACGAGTTAATTTTAATCCGTTTAATCCATTTAATCCATCTTTAAAGAAATAGCAGAAAATTTTAATCCGGCTGATTTTTAATCCGTTTAATCCGACCATTTTAATCTTTAATGAAATACACCCTTAGTCATTTAGAACGTCTGCTTTGCGACCAACTTGCCGGTGTTCGATTCTCAGTTTGGACAAGTTTTTATTTATTTTTTATTCACTGCCCCCCCCCCCTCCACAGATGTAGTCGACATTTGAGTTGTCACTCCTGGCTTCGAGCTGTGAATCCGGCTGTTAGCACCGCATCCTTGAAGGTTGGAGTTTACTCCTTGGGCAGCTTTGCCTTTTTACCTTTTATCTCATTTTAGTCTACATAACTAGATTTTTAGGTAGGCTGTAAATGTACAGATATAGGCTTGTAAACTCAATGAACAAAGAATGTAGTTTTCGCTTCGGTGCCTTCAAACTATTGTATTTTTGCATTTTAGAAAGTGTACAGAATTTGGAAATAAAACTGGGAAGAGTCATAAAACGTCTGTTTGCGAAGACTATTTCTGGTGAGTAAACATTGAAACTTTTAAATAGGATTTGAAACTATTCTAAATTTCAAACTTCAGAATGGAACAAGACGTTCAAGCTTCAGATAGTATTTGTAGTAATCTTTTTGTGCTCACAAAAGCTTCTGTAGGTCTTTGTGAGCGATTTTGTGTTCAGTAAAACCCGACTACAAACTTTTAGAATCTAATTTTGTATGGGAGCTTTCAGTGCTTGGTCACAAGCAGTTGATAGCGGCTTTGTTGGATGTCTGCTTCTGCGTGAATGGCGAAGTCGGTCTTAAAACTGGATTGAAACCTTGTGCAACCGACCTATAACCTTGTGCACAAAAAAGGTTAAATTAAGGAAATTAATATAAATTTATTTTTTAAAATTTAAATTTAAATTAAAAAAACTTAAAAACTTAAACTTTTAAAAGTATACTCTTTCTACCAGCTCGGGGCAAGTGGTACGAGTATCACCAGCTCACATTTTCTTGCTTTTTTCTTTCATATTTATCGAGATTATCATTGAATTTCTGCGCTAAACTCTGGGGACATAATTTCATTATTTGGCATTTAAATTGTCACAGTAATTATATTCGTAGATTAACGCGGGGGTATGGGGGGGTCCAAGCCCTCAGTCCGGACAAGGTATAAGTCCTACCGCCGTTATGGGCAAGGGATAAAGAAAAACTGACCAAACAGTTAGCATAAATATCCCGAGAAAATAGGTTCTCACACGAAAATTTTAAAAAATTTCAGGCGTCGCCAGAATTTTATGCCAATATTTTTTATGTTTCAAGAAAATCCACAAAAATGTTGAAATTTTTTCGAAAAACTGATAATTTTGATGAAAATTTATTGAAAATTGCGAATATATGTTAATGAAATGCTTATGGTACAAACTACAAGACCCCTTTGAAAATGTGGGTTCAAGATACAAGCAAGCCCCCTCAAAATTTTCTTGGGACAATCCTTCCAGGATTCGACCCCATGTTAATGCATGATCACATTAGGTAGTTTAATTTTAATTACTTTTTAATTATTAATAAGAAATTCTATTTATTCAATTATGATTATTTAGCAACCTTATAGGCTAATATAAGTTGTACACAATTGTGTTACAGATCTAACGGAATGGAAAGATGCACTTAATCATGATTTAGGGAATTTGTTAATATCTATTGCCGGGACTGTTACCGAATTTTTGGAGGTATGCAATTTTTAAGATCGGAAATATTCGGAAAATTATTTGCAGTTTTAACTAACACATCGTGATTCATTCCCATCTGGACCTTCTGAGTTGTAGAAACGACGAGATTCGTATTTCGATTGTGCCTGTGCTGTGTGGCTCAATCGGCAGAGCTTTGGGATAGCCTGCCAAAGATTGTGGGTTCGATTCCCACCTCATGCCAGAATTTTTCGATACGGGGGGGTGCTTGTAGTGACGCATCTGTTTCGTTCATTGTCATTTAGTTTGGCAAACTGTCTTGACCTGGAAAAATAAAGTTAAAAAAGTTAATAAGGTGAATATAGTTACGTGTATTTCAACAAATGTTTTCCTAGACGTTCAAATTGATTGGTGTCGATTTTAAAACATTTGAAATGGTGACAAAAACCTATTTTAAATTAAATTATAGTGGTTAACATTTCCAGAAAGTTGAGAAAGTTGTAAAATTTGAGCCTGTCTAACAGAATTACCCTTGAAAAGTTTTAGCACCTCATTAAGAGTAGATTTCAGTGTCAATAAAATCCTATTTTGCCCTTCACAAACAGTTGAGACAAGTTCAGTTTTTTGTAGAAATTTTTATTTTTTCCTTTTCTAAACAGGAAGGTGTTTCCTTTTTCTAAAGTTGGTGTATTTTTCGATTTCCTTTGAAATTGGAAACATTGAAACTGTAGTTTTCCCGCTTGATATACATATTATGATATTCAAGTTATATCTTTAATCTACGGGTTTGTCTAGCTACTTGCTTGTTAAATATCCGCAACCCCAGAAAAACTGGGTTTAGTTTGTTTTCCAGTAGCTTAGTGGTAGGATAGTTGACTGCAGATCAGTTAATTCGGGTTCGATTCCCACCTTGGACAATTTTTTGATAACTTCATCTGATACAAAATGTGTGTAGAAAACTGTGATCACTTATACAGCATCCTATATTCGTTAGAGACCCATAACATCATATCCTCATGATCATATAAGAAAGTTTTTTATAAAATTTAAATTTTTGAAAATTCTGAAAATTTCTTTGAACAAACTTTTCCGGTCTCTGACTAATATTAAATGCTGTCTGGGAGATCACAGTTTTCTACTCACATTTTTCTGTCAAAATTTATTTGAGGTGAGGCAAATGCAGACTCGGTTAGCTTAGCTGGTAGAGCATTGGGGCGTTAATTCGAAGGTCGTGGGTTCGAATCACACCCACGTGCAGCATTTTTGGGTCTCAGGTGCTGGAGTGACAATTTAATTTCTTTTTAGCAAGAGTGCATAATATATACATAAGAGTGTGACAAGCGAGCTTGTATTTACTAATGACAGCTTTAGGAGAGTAAATTTCCATCCGTTTCTCAAAATCATTGTTTCTCAGGTGGTTTTTCTGATTATTTTTAGTTTTTCTTCTTTAATTTCAGTATAATCCGGTTGTCCTCGATAAGTCTCTGCGTGAAGTGTCGAAATTCAGCGACTACTGCGATTTGCTGGCTGCTGCCACCATAAATCAAGTAAAGAAGCTTCTTGACATTAACTCTATTTAATGGAAACTTTGAAATGTTGCAAAGAAAAGTCCCCACAATAGGATTTTGTTCAATTGACACCCTTTTGTAACCTTTTTTGCACGATTTTTGTAACTCGAAATCACCTGCGGAGACCTCATGGAGTCAATAAATTTCAGAAAATGGGGGGAGAATTTTGGGGCCAAGAATTGTATTTCATGGCTGCTTAAATTCATCTGCCATTTTGCAACTCTGAGTTACTGCACTCGTTGTGCTTGTTTAGTAAATTGTTTGGAAAGGGACAAAAAATTGACAAATGGTCAACAAATAAAGCAATGACTGACAACATGACAACGCATGTTTTTTGTGCAATTTTTTAACAATTTTTTGCAATTTTTGCATGACTATCTTAGCAGACAAACACAACAGCTGTTCGAAATTTAACAAGTCTTTCAAGTCAATGTTTTCGTAGTTTATTGCATCCATGCCAGAATTTTATAGGTTTTTAAGTTGTTTTTCGATAATCTAATATTGGACAAAGTAGAAAGTATGCTCAAACTTGCTGCAGTTTAAATTTTGGATTTGAATTGACGTCAAGTAAAGAGTCAGGCGGAGTTAAGCCATTTAAACAAGAGTGCATAATTTAAATATTGATTTTTCTGTTTAAGACAATCGAAGTTGGCAGTCAGCTGGACACTAAGACTCATTGGATTTCTCGTGGCCTTTTGAAGCGGGCAGACCCAGAGGCGCCGAAAACGTCCATCGGCGATAAAATGGAGGTCAGCCGAAGCGGTGAATTTGAGGACGATGTTGCACTCAGTGCGGCTGCAACGCATCTGCTGACTCATGAGGTAGATTTAATTGGCTGTTAATTGCCGCTAATTAGCGGATAATTAACAGCTTAACTTTTTCATTTTCCTATGTTTAACACATGTCGAGGTCACCTTTGAAGGTCTCTGGAAACAGTGCTATGCAAAATGCTCTTGTCTTGTCATTCGCGGACCCATGGGGACTACAAAGTATGTGAAAATGAGCAAAATCGGAAATGGCAGATATATCGGCTTTGATGTGATTAATGCTTTAGGTTTTTCAATATTTCAGGTACCCCTACCAGAGATTGAGCCTTTTGAACCGGTGGAAATCGATAGCGCCCTAGACACAGACGATATTGAATCCATGTCATCAACATTTTCAAAAAATCGTAACTGGTTTTTTAAGGTCAGTTTTTCCCAATGTTGACTGATTACGTTTGCAGTAAATGACACCGGATAATGAAAAATTAAATTAAATTAAATTATTAAACCAATTAAATTATTTCAGGACAACCGATGCATATCTCCCAGTGGGACTTTCAGCAGAGCCCCGCTCTCAATAGTCAGTCTTTTTCATGATTCCTATCCAGAACACTGGTGGGTGCTGTAGGCTTTATTTATTTATTATATATTATATATTATATATTATTTATTTATTGTTTCAATCAAAACGATCTGTGACGTGTAAGTAGTTTGAACTAAGCGATAAAAAGAGTCAAGAGTTAATAGAAAATAATAATAAAGAAATTAGGAAAATTGGGCACTGGCTGTGAATTGAATCCGAAACTTTCGTTTGTCAGACAAACGCAAAAACTGTCTATAACTTGATGAATTTCAGCAGCAACAAATTCGACGAGCCTGATGAATCAGATTTCGAATTTACTGCTAGAAGTAAGTCGGGAAGAAAGTTTTGTAGGTTTCTTGGAAGATTTAGAAACTGTTTTAAATGCTCTGCTTTGACTACAAAATATGTTAAAATGAGCAACATCGTAGAATATTACCAAAATGTTGAACAGGATTTTGGGATCTAACCCCAACCCGTAACCTGCGGTTAACTGTCCCAAAACCACCCAACCAGAGTTGGCCCCGGGTCCAAGTTTTCGGACACGCCCGGGATTATCATACCCGGGCCCGTCCAGACCCAGAATGGCATAAAGCGAAACTTGAGCAATGGTCATAATTCAAAAATATTTAGAATGCTTACGATCCTACAATAATAGAAGAGAAGTAGCTGAAGCCAAGCTATTAAACTGTGATTTTGACTCAATAATGTCTGTTTTAAGGTATTTATTTTACAACATCTTAACATTAACAATTCAATTTCAAGTTTTAAATTAAATTTAATTTAAGTTACACTTAAATTGTTCATCCTAATTTTAGGGAAAGAGGAAATAGGCGACGGACTGATGAATGGAGCTCCGGTGTTTCGAAAAGGCCTCTGCTCGGTTCTGGCCCTGTCCGGCGAGCGAGTTCAGTTTGTGGTTTGCGTCGAAGGAGCCAAACCAATTGGTCAGTTCAATATGCAAATTAGGCTCTGGGTCAGTTATTTGTGCGGAACTCTGGCTTAGTCTTTCTACCTCAGCATTAATATAGTCTTGCCTTTAGCTTTGCAGCAAGAACGAAGCAAAGATGTCAGAATAGTTTTTGTGAGCAGAAAAGTCTGGTCTTATGTGGGAATCGAACCCATAACCTTGGATTAACTAGACCAACGCTCTACCGATTGAACCACTGGGACACAATCGTACCAAGCTTAAGTTTGAATTCAAACCCAACCCAAACTCAACATTTTTGAGGACACCTGTGCGTCAACCCATGATATTTTGGATCGTAAAAATTTAAACGACTGTTACATAATTAATCGTTAAGATTACTAAAATGTATCCTCATTTATCATTATTATCACTCTGGCATACCCCATTTACTTTCCGTATTTTGATTGTTGTTCCAGACATTTGGTGGTACAACGAGAACAGGGAGTTGGATGACAGCGGGCGCTATCGAATTTACAGCGGGGAAGAGTATGCCTTTCTGGAGATCTACGATGTCAATGTGACCGATGCCGGGGAGATAGTCTGTGTTGCCGTTAACGATCAGTCCGTCACCTCCACAGCAGCTCAGTTGATCGTTCACGGTAACGGGCGCTCTCCTCAGTTAGCAATACGTAACTGAACGAAGCATGA
>JASAND010016923.1:0-18767 GCA_030248195.1 Trissonchulus latispiculum
GAATTCAATATTTGCCCAAACTCGTTAATCATAAGCTTTGAGGAATTCTATGTTAGCCCTAAACTTAAGGAATTGTATTCCCAATCACTTAACCATTTTAGCTGGGAGGTAACAACCCATAATCTTCATGATCTTGAGGAATCGAAAATTCTCCCATAAGTCATTAATCATGGATAAACATAGACTGTGAGGAATTAGAAATTAGCCCACACAGTTAGTCGTTCATAGACTTAAGGAATCCTATATTAGCCCAAAAGTAATTAATCTTCATGGTCTTGAGGAATTGAAAATTAACCCAAATGCTATTAATCATAAACTTTGAGGAATCGGAAATTCTCCCACACAGTTAGTCTCTCATAGACTTAAGGAATCCTATATTAGCCCAAAAGTAATTAATCATAATCTTTGAGGAATTCTACATCAACCCAAAAGATATTAAGTTTGAGGAATTCTATATTAGCCCAAAAGTAGTTAATCATAACCTTTGAGGAATTAGAAATTTGCCCAAAAGTCATTAATCATCCATGCAATTAAGTTTGAGGAATCTAATATTCACCCAAACTCATTAAGTGAATGCTGGGAATAAGAAGCTTCCAGTTCATCATATTAGCCAGTTTTAATCATTAATACACGAGACTTTAAATACACAAGGCAATTGCATAGAAACCCTGAAATTAGCCAAAGTGGCAGATGGTACGTTAATCACAAATAAGCCAGACAACTCAGATAGCTCACGATCATTAATTTTGACAGCTTAATATCTTTGACAGGTCATGACAACTAACTGTCAAATTTTGACAGGTGATCCATTAATGGAATCCAAAATTAGCCCAAAGTGGTCCCATTTGATGTCTCCTATACTACTGAATTAAAATTAATCATGGGACTATATCATTCCATGCCTCTATCAAATCGCTGTGGTTCCTTTTGGCCACACTGAGACTTTAAAGTAGATTAGGTTTTGTTGAAAATATTCTAAATTCCAAGCACAATGAATTTATATATTATAAATATGAAGCAAAATAAGCAGCAAATAACCATTGTGAAAACAATTGCTAAACATAAAATCAGCTTCTGATTTTGCATTCACGTTTCAGTTTTAAATAAATAAACTTCTAAATATTCCCTCCGAAGTGTTCTTCTTTTTAAAATATCGACCTTGGAAGCAGTAACACAGGTCACAAAAAATCCTCTTCAGACAACAAAAACGGTATCTACGAAGTTTCATCTTAAGTTTCGATATTTAGTATTTTTGCAACGATGCTGAGGCGGCTTAGGAAAAATATGTCGGATTACATTAAAAACTAAACGCGCTTGAGCGAAAATCCTGTTCGAATCTTGTTTGGCCTGGAGAACTAACGCGGAGTTCTGAATATTGACCATTGACGGACCAACAGCAGCTTGGATCGAGAAAGCAGGCCAACGCATAAACCCCGCCAAAATAGTGGAATGAAGGATCTGTTGCGAAACGAAAACGTCTCGTCAACTTTGAGACAAGACCGTTAACTAAATAGACATCGCTGAACTGGGTTTTGATTCGTCCTTGAATCAAAACGCAGTTTTGATTTTAGCCTTGAATCAAAACTGGGTTTTGATTTTTTAGGTTTTGATTTTTGATTTTTGATAAATTTGCCTTTGCGTTTTGATTTTTGATTTGATTTTTGATTTTTTGCAGTCTGAGTTTTGATTTTTGATTTGATTTTTGATAAAATCAAAACCCAAAATTGGTTTTGATTCAAGTTTTGATTTTTGATTTTTGATTTATCAAAACAACACTAGGTGCTATTTCTTTAATGCGGATTAATTTTAATCTAATCCGTTTAATCTTTAAAGAAATAGGGCCTTAGAGATTCACCGATCTATTTTTAAGAATCAAACTGCGATATAATTTATGAATGCCTTTACAGAATACCTGACTTGACCGGTGAACTACCGTATTGTGCCAAACAGTGGCCCAGTCAATAAAACTCCCATGGGCGTTTATTCGGGGCGGGGCGCGCTTTTTTGAATTTTTTAGTCGCGATCATGGGCATTGATACCACAAGTTTGTGAAGAAAGTAGCGACTGGTTAAGCTATTTTCAAAGCTGTACAAGCGATGGTTATGCTCTTTGGATAGACCCGCGGGGGAAGTTGACACTTGCCAGGCAGCGTGTTCCGCAAAAACTTACCAAATATATCGAAAATTAACAATACAGCAATTATAAACGGACTTTCAAAACATCGCCCATGGGCGTTTTTCGAATGGGCACCTTTTTTAGATTTCAAAACATCCTAAATTGGCTATTCTTGAAAAACGCCCATGTTCCACACCTTAGCATAATACGCTGCATAGAACTCAGTCGGACAAGTTTTCATATTTTCTCTTGGATTTAAAATTTAAACTAAATAAATTACAAAAGTTGGATTAGTTTAATCATTTTACAACTAACAATTTCCGACAGGGCACAATATAAAAATAGTAAAATTAAAATCCTGTGGCTGGGTTAGTGACTGCAAAGACTGTGTCAGACTCCGCGGCTCAGCGCTAACAATGCTAAATGCTAACAATGTTGTAATTGCTAGTGTATGCATATCAAGTCTGCCACAGTAGCAAAGCAGCACGAGGTGCCAGAAGTTTGTAAAAATTCCAGACAAATATAAAATATTTCGGCTACGTTTGCATTGTTGAGAAAATCCTATAGAAAATAATAAATTTGCGTTTTTCGAGCGAAAAACCTAATAAAATTAGCGGTTTTCCCGCGGTTATTAGAATCGGCGGTAACCGCAATAGCCGCGCGGTCTTTGCTTCCTTACAGCATACCGCAGGTCTGCGGTTACCGCCGCGGTAAAACCGCACCGCTGCCCATCTGCAATCCATACTAAATTTTAGCTCAATTGGTCAATTTTCAGAATTTGTCGGATTGGGGGTAATTGAGACAAGAAGATCCGAAATTAGTAATGCCAAAACCAGTTTTAAAATTTTGCTGTCTGATTTGAGTACTCCATCAAACAATGCCAGAGACTTTAGAAATTTGGCTATTTGTCTGACATTGCTCAATTTGATAAGTTCAGACGGCAAGAAGAATAATTTGCAAACCATCCCGCTAGAATTATGCAATCATGGAATAGATGAGACCAGACATGTGCAGGAGGGGAAATTCTGGGGGGGGGGGGGTGAGTCGGCGGCCGAAGGCTGCCGGAAAACCGGATATTTCTGGTTTTTCCCCAAAAAACCGGAAATATCCGGATACTGGTGGGGTTAGGGACCCCTCTTGGGGGGGGGAGTGAGTTCCAGGTCTGGGGGTGCACATGTATGGATGAGACTAAACAAAATTCTTCTGGACTGGAGACTTGATGAAACAAATCTCTAGCTGCGAAAATGCTGAACAGCAGAGAAATTATCAAGAAAATTCAAACGTCAGGCAGTAGTAGGAAGCCCTATAGGGGTCTACAACAAATGTTAAATAACAAAGAAAATTATCACTACAAATTTTGTACTTGGAACCGGGAACCGGAAGCTAGAACCGGAACCGGAACCGGTACCCTAGAACGGGAACCGGAACAGGTTTCGAAAATTGGAACCGGCCCAGCTCTAAGTAGGACACCTAAAAATTAGACGTAAGGTTTCAGTTTTAAACAAGAATTTGAAAGTCATCATAAATTAAGAAAAACAGAATATATTCAAAGTTAACTCGACTTCCTTAAATTCTTCCGTGGGAACAGTAAAAAGTAGCTTAGTTTGCCTTCAAAACATTAATCTTCTGCATGTGAATCGGGCTGTGCCTTAGCAAAATGAATGTTATTATCGACCTGAGGAAGTTATTCATGCGAAGTACCTAACGTTAGCTAGCCCTATCAAACCTAACTTTACCTAAAAATGAACAATTTCTTTACTGTCAACAAATAAACATCTAAGCATCAATAAATATATAAACAAAAATAAATACATTATTCTAACATTAAGTAAGTGCTATATTGAACAAATTATTACACATCACTTACACAAGTTTATGCTCTGACGTTAAAAGTTTTACCAAGAGTATATATGCCCCTAGGCATGCTCATCGATATCAGAGAAAAAACTATGCTCTGTTCGCTAACAGCTGAGCTTACTCTATCGCAAATCAGATACTGGTACTATTGGTTTTTCCTAAGACTTGATTTCTTTCATTAAGTCAAAGCATAAACTGTATAAACAGCTCCACAAACCATACACTGAACTCCCATTATTTATGCAAAATTAAGGAAAATATGGACAACAGATATTTCAAGAAACGACATACACAACATAACATGCAATGAATGCTCAGAACTTTTAGTAGCATACAAATTAAAAGAAAGAGAATTAGAGATAGAAAAAAGAAAGCCAAAGTTTCCAGAGAAAACATTCGTAAAACTAGGCTCTTTTCATACGTAAAGTTATAAATCAATCCAATGAAATTGCAAAGTTTATTGCTATAAACAAAACAATTTTTCAAAAATTTCGAGTCGACTAAAGGAACAACGGCAGATGACAGAAACGGGCAAAGCACAGCCAAAAACAGCAACTGAAAATGAAACAAAAAATAAGCTAACAATTAAATAAAAAGAAAAGAAACATTGACAAGAAAAAAAACAGCGCCTGCCTATAAAATTTCTAAAATACTGAAGAGAAGCGACAGAATATAAGATCGAAAATCTACACAGACGAACATATATAAACTAAAACCTATAATTTCTCAATAAAACAATCATTTTATCTGCCTTCGGCACTAGACGTATTTTTGGACAGTGTTAGTCTGGTAACAATACTACTTTCTACGTAGGCATTTTTGCATAAAGTTTGGAAATTCAAACTGTAAACTGCTTTAGCCACTGACACTAAAAGAAGCCTTCAAGAATCTAATGAAGTATATATTTAAATAGAAATAAGCTAAAATTTACGAAATCAAGATTGATTCAAGTCTAAGGAGCTTCAGCAAACTAAAATCACTGCACAAAAGAAGGAAAACCTTACAAATGGTAACAACCACCACATAATATACTAAACTTTTCTATAAACGGTACAAAACAAAACGTGTACTTTAAGACAATAATAAAAGCACAAAAAAACTTGACGGAAGAGACAAAGAAAAAGGTACACACCAATGAGACACAGACGACTCAACTCAGGCCAAGCCAAATTCACAACACCAAAACGTAACACCCTGGGTTTAGGTTGCATAATAGTGGCTCAAGAAGCTACAGACATTGCATTACACCAATTACGTTACATACCACAGGCACGAGACAATTGACAGAAATATGCGTTGGTAAGGAATGGGACCCATTGCTTAACACTGATGTCGAGGTCACCTTTTAAGAGTTCAACAGAACGGTCGATAGGAGCAATATTACGCAAAACGCGCTTACTTGTCCTGCTAAGAGGACCCATAGGGACTACAAAATACGTAAAAGTGAGCAATTTCTGAGATGACAAACCAACCGGCATTATCCAAACGATATATTTTAATGAGTTTTTGAAATGAACATGAGAAATCTTACGGCTGTTGAGCCATTTAAACTCACCCACCGTAAAACTTTCGATTTTAGTTTCTAAAACTCGCTAAAATATACCGTTTGGATAATAGAAATTAAAATTCCGCGACATCAGATAAAGGCGAAAAAACGGATTAAGACAATTAGACACCCTTTCAGCAAGGAAGAAACGAGTTAATTTTAAATCAACTCTTATTTCTACTTTCTGGGCTTTTAAACCGGGAGTGGAGAGCCCAAAAAAGCGAGGATAGGTATCTGAATAGGGGTGGGGGGGGCGAGTCCAAAAGTCGCCAAATCCCAACCGAAATAAACCCAACCCAATTCACACATATTAATAGCCTGGCTGGCATACAACTGTGAAGCGTTTTCGATTTAAGCCTCAGTGCCCGCCTACCTATTAGGTACAGGGTTGGCTAGTTTCCAGCCCAGTTAGCCAGTTTCCGTGGAAACATTTTTCATCTAATACTGGGCAGCAAAATTCCAGCCGACTCAGCTCATTTCCATGGAATGATTTTATGCTTAGTCCCAGCTGTGTTGGTTCTGCGGAATCTTGCTATAATGGTGTACTCAAAATCTTTTGATAGACGGCAGACGCATAACACTTATTCTACATTTTGAATATATACATAGACAGACAAGCAAACAGCTAAAAAAGTCAAGCTTTATTGGAGTCAAACGTGTTAAAATGAGTTAGTGTTAACTCTTCTACGCTGCTTTGCTGTATTCATGCCGGAATAGGCTTGCAGGTCTCAGCTAACCTGTTATTATCCTCTGCTTCTTCCGTGTAATAAGATCAAGTTATACCACATTGACCACGAGAAAACCCACTAAATTAGCACAGATACTAAAGTGCATTGCCTAAACTACAAAAATCTACAAAACATATGAAACCTGAACACCAAAGAAAGAAAGAATACTGACGTCAATATAAAACACAAAATATTGAAAATTACAACAACCGAAAAACCACGTACGTAAAAATAAAACACAATACAATACATTACAGAAGAAATGACTATAAATTATTATAGAATAAAATGTTATAGCTAACAGGCAGAGAGCACAAAGAAATGATTATGAGACACAACAACAAGAAAGAAGGAAAAAGTGAGAGGTTATGAGTTAATAAATAGTATATATATACCTATTATCAAGAGTACATAATAGCTAAGAGCATCGAAAAGCTGGGGGGGGGCGGGGGTGGGGAAATGATCTGCACGAAGAAACGGACTCTCCACCTGCCAAAAATTTTAAAATAAATAAGTAATCGGCCAATAAAACTTTTGAGTAGGCGGGGCTCGAAACGACCCGTTCCCAATTTTTCCTCCCGACGCGGCCCACTCTTGCCTAGAGCCGACCCGACCGGACCGGACACACGGGCCAGATTTTCAGTCTCAGTCTCGTAGTGACCTAGTGACTCCATTTCAAGACCTGGTCTAATTGAGGTATATATATTCGCTTATCACATTCTTAGTTATTATGCACTCTTGATAATTTATATAAATAATAATACGTACGCGGCAAACACAGGTAGATAGAATAGAACCTACAGTCATTATGCAGGCTGTTACAGGCTAAAGTTAAGTTGTATACGTATACATGCATAATATGTACAGGAGAGGATAGTATGGCACAACGATACAAAAAACCAAACAAAACAGCACAAGTTATATATATATATATGTATATATATATATACAAGTAACAAAAATGCTCCGCACAAAGGAGGATAATATGTGTGTGATGGCCTGTGTCTATCCTTAAAATTGAGAAAATAAAGACCCAGTTCTATGACAAAAGTTGCTCAGCTCACTTAGGGCTTTCATTTGATACCAAATTTGACCATTTTTGAAAAATTTTATTTTGGACCCAAAATCGTCTAAGTCCCCACCCCACCCCACCACAGCACTCTACAGCCACTTTGGGTATGCAGTTCTATGACAAAAGTTGCTCAGCTCACTTAGGGCTTTCATTTGATGCCAAAGTTCATCACTTTTAAAAATTTTCATTTGTGACCCAAAATCGTCTAAGTCCCCACCCCACCACAGCACTCTACAGCCACTTTAGGTACGCACTTCTATGACAAAAGTTACTCAGTTCGATGCGGACTTTCATTTGGTATCAAATTTGACCACTTTTGAAAATTTCATTTTTGACCGAAAATCGCCTAAGTCCCCACCCCACCCCACCACAGCACTCTACAGCCACTTTGAGCATGCAGTTCTATGACAAAAGTTGCTCAGCTCGCTTAGGGCTTTCACTTGGTACCAAATTTGACCACTTTTGAAAACTTTCATTTTTGACCGAAAATCGCCTAAGTCCCCACCCCACCCCACCACAGCACTCTACAGCCACTTTGAGCATGCAGTTCTATGACAAAAGTTGCTCAGCTCGCTTAGGGCTTTCATTTGGTACCAAATTTGACCACTTTTGAAAACTTTCATTTTTGACCGAAAATCGCCTAAGTCCCCACCCCACCCCACCACAGCACTCTACAGCCACTTTGAGCATGCAGTTCTATGACAAAAGTTGCTCAGCTCGCTTAGGGCTTTCATTTGGTACCAAATTTAACCACTTTTGAAACATTTCATTTTTGACCGAAAATCACCTATATAAGTATAGAAACAAGTTAGTTTACGTACCACTATTTTTCCTTTTTCGGAATTTATTTCTGGGATGAAGTGAACAAAAACAGAAGCCCGTCCAATATTAAAGAAATAAATAAAATACACTCTCGTGCTAATTCCAACATTTTCCAGTTATCATATGTACACGTAAAAACACATTAAATTCCTATATTAGTAGTGCATGCGACCTCTGCCAGACTTGGTTCAAACACTTGCGGCTCATCAGTGGAGAAGTGTAGAACTAAGTTCTTTAGGATGCTTTGGAAAAATCTTTTACAAAATAAGTGAAAGATAGTTTCGCCGCCAGTCGCCTCATAAAGTGTCATTAGTGTAGTGAACAAACATATATGACATCCAAAATATGAAAAATTTTCTCATTTTGAAAACTGTTAACAAAGTGTAAGAAATTGGACAATTCCCTAATATTTCGATAATTAAAATATTTAAAACATGAAACATGAAATTCTAACTGAACGAAATTAATAAATTTCATCAACGTTTCCTTAAATTATATATATTTTTGATAAGTATATACTCCGAAAGGAGGAACTCGATAGATTCTGAAGACAAGACAAAAACTATTCTCGTTCCAAAATATGAAACATTTCTCATTTTGAAAACTGTTAACAAAGTGTAAGAAATAGGACAATTCCCTAATATTTCGTTAATTAAAACATTCAAAACATGAGACATGAAATTCGAAAAGAATGAAATTAATAAATTCCATCACCGTTTCCTTAAATTATATATATATTTTTGATAAGTATATACTCAGAAAGCAGGAACTAGATAGATTCTGAAGACAAGACAAAAACTATTCTATGACAAAAGTTGCTCAGCTCGCTTAGGGCTTTCACTTGGTACCAAATTTGACCACTTTTGAAAACTTTCATTTTTGACCGAAAATCGCCTAAGTCCCCACCCCACCCCACCACAGCACTCTACAGCCACTTTGAGCATGCAGTTCTATGACAAAAGTTGCTCAGCTCGCTTAGGGCTTTCATTTGGTACCAAATTTAACCACTTTTGAAACATTTCATTTTTGACCGAAAATCACCTATATAAGTCCCCACCCCACCCCACCACAGCACTCTACAGCCACTTTGAGCATGCAATTCTATGACAAAAGTTTCTAAGACAAAACCCGACTGACCCTTCAAACGGCAAAGTGGAACCAGCCCAGCAAAATAGGTACGTCGGACGGCAAAACGGATACCGGGAATGAGCTGGGCACACCAGAAAACCCCCTATAAACAAAGTTTTGAGAGGCCAGGTAGAGCCTACTATGGACCTCCAGGAAGCGGTTTCCGACTTGACCCTCCCGACGGCAAAGTGGAACCAGCCCAGCAAGGTGGGTGGGTCTGACGGTAAAACTGACTGCGGAAATCGATTCTCCGTGCCAGAAAACCATTGTATGGAAGATTTGAGCGTTCAAAGTTAAATAGATAGCGAGAAATTTCGATTTTTCATTTTTCGAATTTTCGCCATCTTTGACGGGCCACTGTGGTCGCTAGGGAAGTGATAGAGAAACGCAACCTGGACCGTTAGTTAGTTCAATATATGTAATTTCTGAATATAAAAAGAAATCAGCTCCAGCTTGTAACGTTCGACCTGAGCGACGACCACAAAAATGGTCACTTTTCGCTATGAGCCGACTTTGCGGCGCCACAGCGGCGCTGTGGCGCAGTTGCGGCGCAAAAAAAGTTGTGATTCTTAAATTCTTTAGAGGGTACTACTAGACCCCATAGCCCTTTAGGTTGGCCCACCGCTGCAGATCACGTGAAAGCGGCGAACATTATGTACAATACAACCATCAAATAGGAGAAACCGGAAAAAAAAACATCGCCGCCATAACCGGTCCGGGGCGCAACTTTTTAACGGTAAGTGATACGGGGCTGAAACTTCACAGACATACTAAACTCGATGTGCTCTACAATTTGCGCATGAAATCTGCGCAGGATCTGCGCAGGATTTTGCGCAGCTTCTGCGCAGCTTATTTTACACCGTCTCCAGCCACTTTTCACACATATTATAGGGGTCGCTGCCGCGACCCCTATGATATATATATATGCTAGTACATAATACATAAGGTATATGACAAGCATCCAAAAATCTGCTATAATTATTAATTAGCCACTGAATATTATGATGTTAATGGAGCGAGCGTGTAAGGACGAAGAAATTATAAATTATAAAGTTGGGAGGGGGAGGGGAGGTCCAGTACCAAACTCAAGTACAGCAGAAGCCAGAAAAGTGACTATACAACAAAACTGCCCTTTCCCAGGCTCCCGAGTTTGCGTCCATAAAGGATCGCACTCAATGACGAATCGAGGCGACAGTGATTCTACATACATACATAACCTCAGAGTCGTCTGGTTAGGCTATTACAATAATGTCAGTGCCGTCAAGCTCTATGCTTGCCTCCGTTGTTTTCCTTGCACAGAATTGCTGAGGTAGATGCACTGGTGTCTGATGAGGCGGACGCATCATCTTCAAAAATTGTGGCTTGAGGGTGCTCGGGAGGTGCCACGTCGCCAGTAAGCTGGTTGAATGTCCCTCACATCCTTGGAGTACGTCCAATTGTCCGTGTCAGTTGACGGCGTACTGGTCATGTCTGAGACAGCAGGTCGGTCGCACAAACCACGGAGGATCAGTGACCCACACCTCCCCCCCACACCCCCCGTTAGACCTGATCCTCTGGGGTCATTTGATCTGGCTGCAGCATCCGCTAAGTATTAAACCTGCCCAGAGTGACCCCCATATTGCCTACGGGCAGAGTGGCCGAGAACAGACAGACAGACAGACAGACAGACTACAACAAAGAAAACAAAAAGGGGAAAGCTGGAAAAAAAGGAAAAAATAGTTCGCACAACACTATAGTCCAATTAATGGTAAGTATTAGTAATATGTATGCAAATAAGCAGCAGCAGTTTATGAGCAAATTACAACAACTACAACTACAACAAAAGTGCACTAAATCAACTAAACAACGCCATAAAACATAGACTAAGTTCAGTTCAAGCAGAACTGCGTGCTAAACAGCAATAGAGATGTAGCAAAAGGTATGGCAGTTTGGACAATTGGAATTCGGGATACCAGACCAAAGTATTAATGTCAAAAAAATCTGTGATCCCAAATTCGGGTGGTTTCGCATAATATGCAGCAAAATAAACAGCACTGGTATAGCACAGATCTAAGTTATGTCATTAGGGCTTAACGGTAATACCACCATCACCGCATCGTGAACTATGAGTATACGGTCGAGAGAGCAGAATGTAGAAGGACAGAGAAGTTAAACATGGAAGGCAAAATCAGAAAGGGAATATCCAGAATGAAAATAACTGGAAGAAGAAAACAGTTCTCCCCCAGTTGAGAAAATGAAAATAAGATCAGGCCCAAACACCCTCTGTATCATCTTCCTGGAAAAAAACAAAAAACCAGTAGGCACAAATTTTAATAAGTAATGGTTTAATATATACATAAAGTTTCTGATGTACAGGCATAAGACAAAATTTCACATTTTTTTCAAAAGTCTTTCATACACACTCTCCGCTGGGGGCGTCTAGGATATTTTTAAGGATTTTTAGGAGGCAGGAGGGCGAGTTATTTTATTAAAAAAGCATTTTTGGCATCACACAGAGTTCTCAAAAATGCCTGGACTAAAAACAATGTAGACGTTTTTGGGACAAAATTATTTCCGCTGAAACCGCAAATTTTTTTGAAAAATGGCCATTTTCCTCAAACATTTGGCCACCCGAAAATGTCCATTTCACTGACCCCCTTCCATAGAAATACCCTGACACACCACCGTATACATAGCAAACATTTCAGATACTCAGTACACGTTTCTGTATGCTCACTCGCCGTATATATCTGTGCGTTTTGCTGCTCGAAAACACAACGACTAATGATGGTGTCTCGAATACATTTAATAGCAAAGATCCACACTTGTGGAAGGAACAACAACCATAGGATAACGTGGGGGGGAATGGGGGGGTGCAGACCCCCCCCAGACCGACAAAAAACGGGTAGACCCCCTCAGCGAAAAGGAAAAAAGGGCAGACCCTCTCGTCCAGAAAGGAAAAAAGGGTAGACCCCTTACCGATTTTTACCAAACATAGGTAATTTTTTAGTAAATTTTAGCGATTTTTTCAAAAAATGTCTTAAAAATCGCTAAAAATGGTCATTTTTTACTAATTTTTGGTCAAAAACGTTAAAAATTAGCAATTTTTGCTAATTGTGGGGCAGACCCACTTAAAATTTTGGAATTTTTCAGGGGTAGACCCCTCGCTGAGGTCGGGGTAGACCCCCCCCAGAATCGGACCCCGTGTTAATGTATGACAACAACCGTTAGCGACCATAGAGCATGTACCTGTAGCTGATAACAGAGAGCCTGCCAGCTGTCACACTCTTATTTATTATGTACTCATGTGTATACTACAGTCACGAATTCTTGATACCAGTGAATTTTCTGCACATATACGTATATACCTGTTCAGTGCCTAAAGCTTTCTTATCACCGGTCAAAAGACTACTGGTCAGATCCGGGGGGACAGGTCCATCCTTATTATGCTCTGCAAACAGTTTCATACGACGCACATTCTACAACAAAACAATAAAAAATGCATACAAAGGAAAGTATTTCCTATTTAATTATTAAATTAAAATTATTTATCTTTATTTATTTATTAATATTTACAATCATCTCTAATGCGTTTTAACTAGCAAATGGCTAAGAAAACTACATTTACAAATCCTACAATCATAAAATACTGTACCCAACAGAAATGATTTTGACTAGAAAAGAAAACAGAAACGACAGATTCCTGGGAAAAATCGAAAAAATGGGAACACTCATATTACGCGTACCTCCTCTTTCAATTTTTTCATCAACTTTTCCTTATGCTTTCGGAGGGTCTCAATTTCGTCCGGGGAGCGATTCTGGGAGAGCTCTAGAAGGGCAATGTGAGCATCCTTTTCACTGATGGCAGCTAACAGGGCTTCCTGTCTAAAATGAAATTACCATTAATTAATTAAAAAATTATTGCACTTGTGTAATTAATTAATATAATTAACACAGTACCTGAACACAGAATGTTAAAACAGCAAAGTCGCCATATATTGCAGATATTCGAGATGTGTGATCAAAAAATTCAAAAAATTCAAAACCATTCAAACATTGACAAGGAGAAAACACCCTCCGCAACATTACATAAGTATTTTTTTTAAATAAAAAACATGAATCTGCGTCAGTTATTATTTGCTTTAAATAATAAAATGTGAATCCAAAAATTTTATTCAACGAAAAATCTTCTCCCGTCCACAAAAGAAATCTAACGCCAACCCTGACTGTCATAATATATTATAATAGTTTGTCATCTGAAACGTCTTATCATCGCATTATCAAGAGTACATAATACATAAGAGTATGACAAGCCTTTTCCTCCGCTCACAAATAAATTTACGACGGTCGCTGGTAAAAAAACTAGTAACAAAAATGCCCTAACGGTCATTGCTAAAGGGGAGAATAGGGAAATGCTGCTAAAGCGGAAAAATGCCAATAGTTTCGTGCAGATTAATGTCTACTCAGCGCCTAAAATTATTGAAACCAGGTTTTTGGCGCAGAATAGGGAATCTAGCCAGCGCCTAAAATGATTGAAACCAGCTTTTTGGTGCAGAATAGGGAATCTAGCCAGCGCCTAAAATGATTGAAACCAGCTTTTTGGTGCAGAATAGGGAATTCAGTCAGCGCCTAAAATGATTGAAACCAGCTTTTTTACGCAGAATAGGGAATCTAGCCAGCGCCTCAAATGATTGAAACCAGCTTTTTGGTGCAGAATAGGGAATCTAGCCAGCGCCTCAAATGATTGAAACCAGCTTTTGGGTGCAGAAGCGTCTGGGGTAGAATAGGCGCCTCTCGCCATCCACCCTATTCGCGTGAAGTGCTCAGATACGTACTCAATCGCAATGGCGTGAGTATAATACATTGGTTTGAGAAGGCTTATGAGATAACTTGTGAGTAGAAATGATAAAGTAATTCCACACAAGGAGCTGTCTGCTGGACTGAACACTGTGATGGTGTCATGTAATGTGGCCTCCGCTGTGACCGAATGAATGAATATGAAAGTCGCTATGAAAAAAATTAGTTACCGCACCCCTAAGATAAAATACGTCTACGTACTGTATGCACATAAACGCATTTGGCTTCGTCAAGTCCACTCAAATTCTCCACCACGATAGCGTATATAGCACACGTGTAAGTATATTTAACATGATAAATTTTGTTCGACGATAAATTTTGTTAAACCTCCTGAGCAACATGTGCAAACCAAGGTTAGCATAATGCGTGAGTTCATACATTCAGCTGTACGCAAATCACTAATAATAATAATAATAATTACGCATCATCCCTCTACCTAAAGTAAACTGGTTTTTTCGAACTTCACGAGGAACTGCTGATGCACTTACACGCACACTTACACACAGCCCCTATGTGACACAGGTATCCACGCAAATGTCAAGCGCTTATTTGCTAAGTTCATTCTACGAGAATTCATCTAGTTCACGCGAATAGGGTGGATGGCGAGAGGCGCCTATTCTACCCCAGACGCTTCTGCACCCAAAAGCTGGTTTCAATCATTTTAGGCGCTGGCTAGATTCCCTATTCTGCACCAAAAAGCTGGTTTCAATCATTTGAGGCGCTGGCTAGATTCCCTATTCTGCGTAAAAAAGCTGGTTTCAATCATTTTAGGCGCTGACTGAATTCCCTATTCTGCACCAAAAAGCTGGTTTCAATCATTTTAGGCGCTGGCTAGATTCCCTATTCTGCACCAAAAAGCTGGTTTCAATCATTTTAGGCGCTGGCTAGATTCCCTATTCTGCGCCAAAAACCTGGTTTCAATAATTTTAGGCGCTGAGTAGACATTAATCTGCACGAAACTATTGGCATTTTTCCGCTTTAGCAGCATTTCCCTATTCTCCCCTTTAGCAATGACCGTTAGGGCATTTTTGTTACTAGTTTCTTGCATTTTTCCGCTGTAGATCAGATACGTATTACTTTTCGACTTTTCGGCATTTTCACGGTTAAGATGTGTGTAGCAATGTCGGGGAGGCTAGTGGCGCCGCGTGGGTTAGGATAAAAACCAAAATACTTTTATTAGGACGTTTTATGCAAAGTTGTGCCCACAAAAGCGAGTGTTTAACGCAATTTTCTGAATGGCTGACGAAGTGCGGGGGGAGTAGCGGCGCCGCGTGGGGTAGGATAGAAATCAAAATAGCAGACTGTTTTAAAAGCACTTTTTATGCAAATTTGAGACCGCAAAATCGTGGGTTTAGCGCAGTTTTCTGAATGGCTGGCTGATGATGTGCCGAGGGGGAGGGGATGCGGCTCCGCGTGGGGACATAGATATTTAAATAGCCGGCTCTTATATGCGAATTTGTGAGCGCAAATGAGTGTTTAATGCAGTTCTCTGATCGGTTGCCGATATTTGGGGGGGGGGCAGCGGCGCCGCGTGGGGACACAGAGATTTAAATAGCAGGCTCTTATATGCGAATTTGTGAGCGCAAATGAGTGTTTAATGCAGTTCTCTGATCGGTTGCCGATATTTGGGCCTGGGTTTCCTTTAGTGGGGGGAGGTGCCCCCCCACTCGACCCCTTCCCCCCCAACTCGTTCCCCCCCAACGTTTTTGGGCTACCCCCCACTCACTATAGGATGCCAAGAAAATGCCAAATTTTCAGGATTTTTGGTCAAAATTTTCAAAACTTTTCCGGCTTCGCCGGTTTTTTTGGTCAAACATGGTCTATTTTGGTACTCAAACTTGATTTTTGAGCACTTGTAAGCATAGTTATAGCAGTATATGTAGAAAACAGGCTATTTTTACTGAATTTTTGGCATTTTTAGGTCACTTTGGATCCCCCCACTTTTGGTCTTCCCCCCCACTAGTGCAAAGTTGTGCCCACAAAAGCGAGTGTTTAACGCAATGTTCTGAATGGCTGACAATGTGCGGAAGGGGGGGGGGGTAGCGGCGCCGCGTGGAGAACGATAGAAATCTAAATATAGCAGGCTCTTTTATGCGAATTTGAAAACGCAAGTGTGTGTTTAACGCAGTTCTCTGATCGGTTGCCGATATCTGGGGAGGGGGGTAGCGGTGCCGCATGGGGACACAGTGATTTCAATAGCAGGCTCTTTTATGCGAATTTGAGAAGGCAAATGAGTGTTTATTGCAGTATTCTGAATGGCTGATGATGTGCGGTAGGCCACGTTTGAAAAAATCGATTTTTGGCCAGTCCGGACCCTGGTCAGGGCGCCACAGGCCGCTGGATCCACTAAGGAGGGGCCCTCCAATGACAAAAAAATGTTCGCTTCACCAAGGGCTTTCATTTGATACCAAACTTGGCCACTTTTGGAAAAATCGATTTTTGACTGGTTTTGACCGTGGTCAGTGCGCCACAGGCCGCTGGGACCACTTTGGAGGGGTCCTCCAATGACAAAAAATGTTCGCCTCACCAAATGCTTTCATTTGATACCAAAGTTGGCCACTTTTGGAAAAATCGATTTTTGACCATTTTGGACCGGTCCGGACCCTGGCCAGGGCGCCACAGGCCGATGGGTCCACTTTGGAATGACAAAAAATGTTCGCCTCACAAAGAGCTTTCATTTTATACCAAACTGGGCAACTTTTGGAAAAATCGATTTTGACCATTTTGGACCGGTCCGGACACCCTGGTTAGGGCGCCACAGGCCGCTGGGTCCACTTTGAAGAGGTCCTCCAATGACAAAAAATGCTCGCCTCACCAAGGGCTTTCATTTGATACCAAACTTGGTTACTTTTGAAAAAATCGATTTTTGGCCAGTCCGGACCCTGGTCAGAGCGCCACAGGCCGCTGGGACCACTTTGGAGGGGTCCTCCCCACCTATGACAAAAAAATGTTCGCCTCACCAACGGCGTTCATTTGATACCAAACTTGGCCACTTTTGGAAAAATCGATTTTTGACCATTTTGGACCGGTCCAGACCCTGGTCACGGCGCCACAGGCCGCTGGGTCCACTTTGGAGGGGTCCTCCAATGAAAAAATGTTCGCCTCACCAAGGGCTTTCATTTGATACCAAACTTGGAAACTTTTTAAAAAATCGATTTTGGACCAGTCCGGACCCTGGTCAGGGCGCCACAGGCCGCTGGGTCCACTTTGGAGGGGTCCTCCAATGAAAAAAATGTTCGCCTCACCAAGGGCTTTCATTTGATACCAAACTTGGAAACTTTTTAAAAAATCCATTTTGGACCAGTCCGGACCCTGGTCAGGGCGCCACAGGCCACCGGGCCCACTGTGGAGGGGTCCTCCAATGACGAAAAATGTTCGCCTCACCAAGGGCTTTCATTTGATACCAAACGTGGCCACTTTTGGAAAAATCTATTTTTGACTATTTTGGACCGGTCCGGACCCTGGTCAGGGCGCCACAGGCCGCCGGGACCACTTTGGATGGGTCCTCCAATGACAAAAAATGTTCGCCTCACCAAGGGCTTTCATTTGATACCAAACATGGCCACTTTTGGAAAAATCGATTTTTGACCATTTTGGACCCCTCCGGACCCTGGCCAGGGCGCCACAGGCCGCTGGGGCCACTTTGGAGGGGTCCTCCAATGACAAAAAATGTTCGCCTCACCAAGGGCTTTCATTTGATACCAAACTTGGCCAGTTTTGGAAAAATCGATTTTTGGCCATTTTGGGCCCGGTCCACGGGTCCGGACCCCTGGCCAGGCCGCCACAGGGGTCCGGGCGAAACCTACTATAGCCTATGTTGTAGTGCTCCCGCAGCCCACCCCACACGCCCAATATGAAAGCTGTACCTGTAGCGGATCTTTCTAAGGAAGAGGTTAAAGTTGGACCTGCGACACGGTAGGGGCCCACCTCCATCAGGGTGCCCCCCAGCCCCACGGTTAGGTGCTAGAGCAAAACTAATGGGCCATTTAGATTCACCATATAGGGGTTCCTATTCGAATACGAAACCTCAGCCCAGCAGCTCTTATGTGTAGGGCTGTCTACTCCGTAGGCCCAGACCCTCCCTTTTACACGTAAACTAGTGACCCCTGGCCAGGGCGCCACAGAAGGTCTACCAGCAAACCCTCGCTTCGGTCACATGTTCACGTTAGGGTGATGCCATAAATCCAATATGAGCACCTGCCTTTGAGCCTTGCTCGCTGTAGACTGATTAATAAATTTTCGGACTTAGTTTTTTTCCGGAGGGGTCAAAAATCGAAAAATCCCAAGACTACACAGACCTATGGGGGGATCCTAGCGCGAAAAGAAAAATTCGCCCTGAAATGGGGGGGATTCTATCCACAAAAATAGCAAAACTTTATAGAAACTTTTTGTCCTCCGACCTCTAGGGTAGGGGGGAAAAATAAAAAATGGAGAGAACAGGCGAGAGGCCACAGTACCTAATTTGCATATCTCAAGATCCGCCCGACCGATTTGGCTGAAATTTTCACAGCATGTACCCCTGCCCACAGGCTCTTCACACAGCAAGTTTCAGCCCGATCGGTCCACTCCTCCGTGAGTTATTAAAGAAACACGAATCCAATAAGCCGCAAACGCCTTAAATTTCCCTATTCTAGGTAGTGCGCTAACGCGCACTACCTGATTT
>JASAND010016924.1:0-16898 GCA_030248195.1 Trissonchulus latispiculum
CCTTCGGTGCGACATGGGGGTGACCTAGAGTTGGCGGGAAAAAAACCCATCGGCGGGGAAAAAACCCACTTTTCAAAATTGAATATTTTTCTAACCGTTAGCAGGAAAGGTCAAACTAATACATACATTTGTTTAATAGAGCCTATAGATTAAATTGGTATAGGTTTTACCCGGGTTCGTTCTGTTATGGGTGGTGCAGGGGGTCTAAATCGGACATGGTGCCATTTCAAGCCAAAATTTCAATTTTGGCCAAAAATGCTTATTTTTGCCTTAAAATTGGTCTAGTTTGGCTCTAAATACAGGAAAAACACGTTTTCTACACGATAGGATGCTTAAACTGCCAAAAATAAACAATTTTTAAAAATTTCCAAAATTTGCCTGTGTTTACGTGTTAAACATACAAAATTTTCAAAATTCAATTTTTTCTGAAAATTTTCAAAAATGTTGGTATTTTTCGATGTAGACCTACTAAAAACAACCCGCTCTTTCGAATGGCACCGTCAAAATTGTTCTGGCACGCTTCCAGCAAAAAATCCGGGTGGGTTTTTTCCCGCCGATGGGTTTTTTCCCGCATTGGGTTTTTTTCCCGACACGGAAAACTTTAATTTCTCCATAACGGCAGGGTCTAGGGAGACAAACTATACCTCATTCGAAAGCTTAGGGCAAACCCTAATTAAATATAGTATCAAAGTCGTGCTAACCCAAACCAGTCGAAAGTTCTGGTCCAAGAAAAAAAGTGGGTGTTTTCCCGCTTGACTATATAAGTTTTTAACATAGTTTGCTTTGGTAGGAGGGGGGGGTCATAGGTGTGGCATGGCAAAAAATCTGGGGGGGTTCACGACGGAGCGTGGGGTTCCCCCCCCTAAATTTTGGATTCTATGGCATTTTTGGCCAAAAATCTGGGGGGGGAGGTGGCAAAAATCTGAAAATCTGGGGGGGGGGGGGTAATTTGTCATTTTGGTGGTGAGGGGGTTTGGCGGGTATCCTCCCAAAATTTTCAACCAACTTTATCCCACCCCCAGATTTTTTTACTTACGTACCCTCCCCCAACTTTTGGCGACACGACAAACGATTTTTGGACCCAAATGGTCAAAATGATCATTTTTGAAAAATAATTTTCTCTAAAATTTTGACCTAGAATCGCTTTAAAACGGTGCAAAAAAGCCTAAAACGTTAAAAACAAGCCTTATTTTGATGAAAAGGGGTTGGGGGCATAACCCAAACTGATAGTATAATACTAAGGTCTGCTACTTGTTATGCGCCAAATTTGGCTCGAAACGGTCAAAGTGGGTTTTCAAAAATTAAGTTTTTGAGGTTAAACTTTCAAAATTTTGCTGAATTTAAAACTAATTTATGGATTTCTAAGTTCATTTTAAGCTTAAAAACGATGTTTTGCATTTTACCTTATAAATGCTAATTTTTTCGCTAAAAAGGTTGGTATATAATATATATGTGTATACTTTGGAGCTTGGACCCGCCCCCCCCACGTTTAAAACCCTAAAAAGTGCCATACATAGAAGGTCGAACCTAGGTAAAATCCGTATAGCCATGGGGTGAAAAAAACCTACCCCCTTTTTGGGGGGAAAAACCCACCCGCCTCCTGGGTCACGGGTTGGAGCTACGAGCTCCAAAACATACCAGCAGAAAGCGCGACTCTTTCTAACCTATGTGTGCAAAGATCAGGTCATTTGGTTCACTCTTGCTCATTTTATGACATTTTGAAAATGATACCTACTTTTTGGTCCAACCTTCCAAAAATTTGGCAAAAGTTTGGACCGATGTAACTTTTGACTGGATTGGGCTAGAAAAATTTTGCAAATATCTGCAATGATGGCAAGTCTTCCTCTTTGCACACAGCAAAACTTAGACCGATCCGATGCACCGTTAGACTGGCACATTGCCAAACGTGGCGGGGAAAAAACCCACTTTGGGGGGGAAAAACCCACCCAAATTTTTTTGAAAAATTTTTTACCAGCTCAACTGGGAAACAATTCGGGACTGTAGTACGATATTATCGAGGACGCTGCGTCACCCTATGCTGTCAGATTTGGACAATTTTTGAATACTGGGGTAGCTAGAGGCATAAAACCCTAAAAGTGCAATTTCGCTGCTGGATGACCCAGCAGAGGTCTAATTCTGACTTTTAATAGCCAATTGTACGTAAAAAACCATTCTCTACACGTTAGAATAATAAGTTTTATCAAATTACATCGTTTTTAGCATTTTTCAAAAATTGCCCTATGTTTATATATATATATTGTGTTAAACTTTATAAAACCTGTCCATTTGATGCTGCCTTTTCAATGGCACATGAGATCTCAAAAAAGCTACTTAGATCGGGTTTTTTGAGACAAATATATATATACGGGTTTGAGTGGTTTGACTACAATTCGATTGCACGTTATCCGCCCTCCATCCATAAGGGAAAGCATGATTCAGCTATTACTGTGCCTGACTAACTACATACGTATACAAAAGCGGGAAGGATCAAGTATTGAGCAGGAAAGCATTCCACGTATGCTAGAAAATTATCAGAAAACAATAAGAAATAATTCAGAAAAAAATTAGAAAACAATGAGAAAATTTTCCCACAACTGCATAGAAAATGTCCTAGAAAAGAATCAGAAAACAATAGAAAAAATTTAGAAAACAATAGAAAACAATTAGAAAACAATAAGAAAATGAACATTTTTTGTGAGAAATAAATCGGAAATAATTAAGAAAACAACTAGAAAAAAATTAGAAAAAAATTAGAAAACAATCAGAAAGTGGCGCAGCGATTAGAAAAAAATTATAGAAAACAATTAGAAAAAAATTAGAAAACATTTAGAAAACAATGAGAAAAAATTTCAGAAAAAAATATGAAAACAATCAGAAAACAAAGCGTCAATTTTTCTAATTGTTTTCTAGAAATGGGCTTCGTGTGTTTATAGCCATTTTTTCGAATTTTTTTCAAAAATTTTCAGAAATTGCAAAAAAATTTTCAAAAATTTTGCATTTTTTACCTGGTTTGGATTCAATTTTAGGGGGGGAGGGGGGTTTGAGCTCGGCTTGGGGGGGTGGAGTAGTTGAGGTCGGGTAGGGGGGGAGGGGGGTCTGGCCTCTCCGTGGGGGGGGGGGGTCTCACAGGGGGCAAACTGTAGCCGGGTACACCTATGCCCCCCAACCCAAACAGGTGGTACACCTATGCCAGGGGCGGGGGGGGGGGGTATCCTCGCCCCCAAAATATTCGACCAACGTTACCCCCTCCCTCCCAGATTTTTTTATTATCCCTCCCCCCACTTTTGGTTACCTCCACCGAACCCCCCACAGCAATTTTTGGGACCAAAAAGTTAGCTAAATTTTGCCAAATGGTCATTTTTTGAAAAATGTTCTTCGAATTTTGTCTTAGAATCGCTTTAAAACAGTGTAAAACCGCCTAAAACGATACAAACAAGTCTTGTTTTGACGAAGCGTTAAAATACAGAAAATTTTGCGTTTTTATGCCATTTTTTTAATTTCCCGAGGTCGGCATTTGGGGGGGTTGGAGGGGGGTACTCCCCTCCCCATCCATCATCACATTTCGGGAGTCGACGGCCAAATTTTCAAGGTTTACCCTCCCCCAACCAACATTTCCGGTGAAACTATGGCTTATATATGCCGAAAAACATGAAATCATTAAGTCATTTTAACATTGATTAGACAGTGTTTTTTAAACTAGAAAACTTGATTGCCAACATGTTTCTGAGTCCAGAATAAGGTCAATATTGAGTCTAGAAGTCCATATAAACGTGTATTTCTCGCGATAATAAACATCTTAAGGTGCTGGTTTCCTTTCGGGTATTTTTTACTCCTACGGGTTTAATCCTTTACGCAAAGGGTTAAAACTTACGAAATAACCTATTTCCGTGCTCTTTAGCAGTTTAGGACCAGTCCCGCATTCTTAGGCCAAAAGATAAGAAAGTTCTGGTTTTTGGCCTTAAGCTCCCAGTAGGTAGACAAGAGACGGGATTGGTTGATGTGGCTGGAAAGAGGACTCGAAAATGAACATTTTTGCTCTCACAACCTTTGAGCTATCTCCAGTGGTTAAGTCAGTATAATCAAAAAACTGTTTTTAGGGTCAACAATGGCCATTTTCGAGGAAATCAGTTTTTTCAAAATTACTGCCACATGTTAAGGACAAAATTGGCTTTGTTTATACTCAATCGATACGTCGTCCAAATGCACATTTTATGAATGCCTATTAGCCGGACTTTATTGCTTTCAGCTAGAGATGTGGCCGAAAACCAATTTTGGCAAAACTGCGATTATTTTGTTTCGAACATCGATTTCTCAAAAATGACTCAACAGATTCCGGAGATTTTCGGCAGAATCGAAATTCGCACTTCTGCGGAGGAACGTTTTTCTTGGTTTGGGCTAAAACATATTGAGTAGCAAGAAAACTCAATGCGAAGTTGCGAAATTTCGTGTTAGTGTGCATTTGGCCGATTTTCTCGACCGTTAAGACCTGCTGAGCCATATCCAGAAAAATGTCCCTCGGCCCATATGTCCTTCATATCGTGGCACAAAAAGAACTTTTGGCCGATCCTTCAGTTTTGAGAAATCGATGTTCAAAGATTTTTGGTCTATATTCATCCTGTTCGATGTCAGCTTGTCAGAAAATTTCTGCAATTTTTTGCTAATTTTGCCAGTTCTGTAAGCTCATGTGATTGTACAGATAATAAGCTTTAAAACTATGTATAAAGTTCTTTGCAACTCCCAAAATTGCGAAAGTTATAGCGTTTCAAAGAAACACCACAAAAGCCCTGCACAAAAGGATACCACCACCTTAAGCCGAAAATTTACATTTTTTGAAAAATGTTGCAAATTTATATACCCTAAAAATACCAGGGCCATTCTTCCTGCTGCGCCTCAGTTTGCTCAGCTTCCTGCTGTTTGCTCGGCCCGTGCCCTCACACGCATTTTGCTTGAAAAGGTAGGTTTTCCATAAAAGCGTGTGTGCAGTGGTTTAAGATAGGGCCGGCAACCTTTTGCGTGTGATTCCAAAGTTTCTACTTCCAATCAATATAATTACGCCTATGTGAAAGTAAATTGTTTCGATAATCTGACAGTTCCATATTCTGTATTCTGATGACTCATCTAATTTTTCATTAACTGCTCGGCGAAAATTCTTCAAAGCATAAAACATATAAAGAGATAGCTAGGCAAATTTTTCCATCATTTATCGGTGTATCGGTGATTTGTTCAAACATCTTATAAAAATCACACAATGTTTTGCACGTTTAGTTTCTGTTAATAAGCAGGAAAGCCAGTTATAAACAATTATTGGCTGCGTAACAGGCTTACAATTTACTAAAATGTTCCCCCAACGGAAACACACCTTTTGCACTAAATGTTGCTTGTTTAGCCGGGTACAGATTTTTGCAAAAATTTGAGATTTTTGAGACCCCCAAGCCAAATTTGTACTTTTTACTACCCCCCAACCAAAACAGGTTAGTACACCTATGTGCCTGTAGACCCTTTTCCGTGGCGGTTAGATAATAGCTAACAATTTATGTGCATGTGCTTTAATTTATTTTATTCAATTAATTCATTCAATAACAACATGAGTTCTTTCTAAAAGTGTAGGCCTTATTTTCCTGTGACGCGACGCTTGGCAAGCTGCCAGGAGAATTCTAAAAAATGGGAAAATAAAAAAAGGGGTGCGAAAACCTGCTGCTTCTGCAGCCAAACTCCCAGGTTCTTAGTTGCTCAAAAGTCGTCCTCATAGCAAGTTTAATGCGTTCTTTCATGTGAATAGCTCAAGATTGCATTTGGACATGGCAATTTTGCGCTAGCCTCATTTCGGCATTTTCGGCAAAACCTCATTTCGGCTGATCGGCTGTTTGGCTAAACTAAAGTGGCCAAAAATACTCAGTGACAAAGAAAGACACGAAAAACATAATACGAGAAACAATATTTATCTTAATTTATTTCGTCCAGTTTCGAAAGATTTATATATATAAATATATATATAATATAATAATATATATTTATATATATATATATATATATATATCTATATATATATATATATATAATATAAACAAACAAACAAAAAACAATCAGTTTATTCAGTAAGTCACAAAGAAATTATGTACAAAAGATCATAAAAATGTTTTCGGCATAGGACAACACAGACAGTCAATTATATGTCACACATGTACAGTCAATTACTTTTTTTTTTTTGTATTTTGTATTTGGCCTAGCATCGTTGGGTACAAAAGAAGACCCGATAGATGCTGCTCTCCGCCGACTACTGAAAGGCAGTCAAGAAGAAGCGGAGAAGCGAAGGCCAAGGACAGAAAACAAGGCCCCCAAGCCAGACTGACATGCGGTTATTGGCCAGGGTCAGCACTGCTGAAATAGCCTCAGTCACCCCCAAGGTAGCTGTCGTCGTTTATCCGACGACATCTACCCCCCGCTTATCAACAGTGACTAGGATGGCGGAAACCTAGCTTGGCTTGCTCGCAAAGCCTTGAAAAAAAAGTGGCTGCAGAAAGGGGGCGAGCTCTCAAATAGGAAAGATTGGAAAACTGCCTTCCATATAGAAGCGTATATATATTAAAAGCAATAAAAACGTCTCATTCGAAAGGGTTATTGGTGTAGGTTGAGATGACTGACACAGGGGGACCTTTTTCACCCCCCATGTCCAGTTCAATCCCAACCTACTTAACCAAATTTCTACATAACAAATTACAAATTAAAAATTGAACTCTAAAAATTAAACAATTAAATCACATAGCTAATAAGTTAGCTGGCTCGTGCCTAGAGCACCATCGGATCCAGTTAGGTTTCCCTGGCTAAATTTTATTGAAATGTTAAAAACCTTATGAGAACTTAGCTTTTGTGTCTTTGCTTTCGTGGCTTTCCTTAGTTGCAGCAGGTTTAAAGCCCCAGCGCCGTAAGTAAAGCTTCATCCAATATCCATTGAAATCCAGTGAAGCTGCTGGCTGTCTTTCCCATGGTCATGTATTTCCTTGCCTGAAACAAAAAATCAAAATTAGTAAATTATTCTAAACTTAAGTTATGCGCAGCCGTTCGCTGCAAGCGCGTGATCCCAGTCAATTACTTACGTGCGCCTCATATAAAATCTTACAATTGATAAAACAAAATAACAAAGCATATAATAACAGGACTGTCTAAAACACAATAAAACTCAGTCAGTAAACCTTAAATACCTTACAAAACATTGCTATATCTGTGTCTTTCAGTTTTAATGTAAAGGATTGTAAACTAGTAGCATTCACAGTTTCTGTAGTTAGAAAATTCCAGACGCAGACAACCCTGTTACCGAAAAAATGCATTTTTTGGTTTCTACGATACGGAGCTGCCTGCAACATCAAATTATGACCCCGTAAACCCAATTCCCCCCTGAGCATAACATAATCCGTAAGGTCAACTTTATCAAGCCCATTCACAAAACGATAACACTGACAGAGGTCAGCCTTTATACGGCGTGATTCCAACGTTTCAAGACCTAAAGTTCTCAATCTTTCGTCGTATGATTTGTTTCTTAAACCGGGAAATCTTTTCGTATACCTTTTTTGTACGTTTTCGATCAAAATAATGTCGTTTTAGTGTAATCACTCCAGACAGAGGAGTTATACTCGAGGAGGGGTCTCACATACGTTACAAACATAGCCACCAAGAAGGCTCAATCCCGAGACCTAAAACACTTTAAAATCACATTAGCACGAGCCAAAGCAGTAACGTGGACTTTTTAGCACTGTTCAGAAAAGGTGAGCTAGAGTATCAAAAATGACTCCTAGATCTCGAACGCTATCCACACAAGGGATAGTAAGTAACATTATTGATTTCATAGTTTCGACAAGGATTATTGAAACCAAAATGCATCATTACACATTTTTCCAGAGTGATTTTTAACTGGATTTCCTTTGCCCACCTAAAAACACCGTCTATATGTTTAAGGTGCTGGTATCGTTTACCGTATTTTGAAGGGTAATTTATAGTAAAAAATCGCAGTAACCTGAAATATCGCTTAACGACTTTACTAGTGTTCCCCATCATGCTGATAAAACTTTTAATCGTGTATGAAATTTTTATTTTTACCAAAATCCCATATTTGACGAAATATGGTTATGCTGAGTTTTTCAATTTTGTGGTTTTCAATTTTTTAGCCGTTAGTATTATAACTAGACACAACCCAGAATAGAAACTGCAAAAAATTTAAAGTTTTTGATTTTTAAGTTCCAACCAGACTACTTTCGGTGAGCGGACAGCGTGCATATATATTTACTGCGCCGAAAAACCGAAATTTGCCAGAAAATGTCATTTCTTTAGTTTAATGTCACTTATGCATGCATATTTAATGACTGTGAATATTTGGCAACATAAAGTAACCCTTTGTGAAATATTCGTTGAAAATGATGATTTTTCTAGAAGTTGTTTCATGATTGATAAAACTATTTGAAACTTAGCTACTTTGGTAGTTTACAAAGATGGAGTCAGTTAGCTGAAAGTAAGATTTGTCAGTCTTGGTTTAAGTTTAGGTGTGGTTGGTTGGGTGTGTGGGCCCCATTATAATATTGTGGCAGCTGAGACTTTTGAGCGATTTTGTACGGTTTTGTTATTGAGTTCTGGTTATTTGGTTGAATATTTTGTATGTCCCATGAAAATGTTTCTAATAGCTTTGTAAAAATTAAGATTAAAGTATCGTGTTAATTTCGTTAGTTTTAATTAGGGTTTTCAAGTTAGGCACGAGGAGGAGCTGTAGGCATACACTACCGATTGTGAACCTGCAGAAAATTAGTCCAGTCCATTTTATTAGTAATACAATACAGGCAACGACATTTTTACACCTCAACACCGATATTGAGACATATTCTAGGCGTTAGGAGTGCCGGGGGAGTAAGCGTATGAAAGGGGGGAGTAGTAATAAAATATCGTTATTCGTCCCAACCGGAATTTCCAAAGCGTCTGTAAACATATGTGGAAATAAATGTCTCCGCCCCACCCGTTTTCTTCAACCCCAACCAGTTTGCTTCACTATTTTGCGATACCAAAATCATCGATTCTTTAGGTCACTGCTGTGCCTTTGTAATGGCAAGCGAGCACATAGCTAAGCACTAATTACATTGATCGTTAAATACTAAAGGGAATTTATGTTTTATACAAGGTTTTCTCATACTTCAATTACTATTGTGTTTTCAAATTTGGCTTACGCATTAACCAAAACCTATTGCAGGGTCAGTTTTTCTAGTTTTCTGTTTGAGTCAAGAACAACTGAGATATCGCTTGTTGAATTTTGAAAAATGGCATGAATGTGCGTTTTTAGTAGTTTTCTTTCGACACGCTTGTCACACTCTTAGTTATTATGTACTCTTGTTATGACTAATCATCGGACAGTTTTGTTCCGTATACACTCTGAGTTTGAATGGTAAGTGGCCTATCTTCCTGATTTTCCCGCTAAATTTGGCCCTTCTTGTCTGAATCCCTATTTCTGGAATAATTGTTTCCAACTTCACCTTTTGCCCTCACAGATTATAACTATTAGTTATAAATAGTTAGATTGCTTTGATCCGTGTTTTCTACTCTCAACCTGAAATTTGGTTTGAGGAACCTCTGCATGTTGAGCCTCTTGGACATCGTATGCATACTGAAACATTTAGTTATTGGAAACTGTGCATTCACTTTCCTGAATTTCGCAAGAAATTTGTCTTTTTATGAGCCTGTTTCTATTTTTCAAGGTGCGAACGATCCTGCCTCTAATACGAAGCGGGTCGAACCTGAGGAGGTGCCTGGGCCGATGGGTGGATTCTTTTGTGAGGTTACTATTTTCGGACTTCGGAAGAGGCATATCAATTTCGAAAACGTTTCTGTTGGGCATGTCTCGATGCTCCTGCTGATTGTGCCAAACTTTTGAATCCTTTTTATTGCAAATATGCCGCCGAACATATTTTGACTTGGCTTCCATCCGATTCGGTATTTCTCTGTTTGTTACAAGGAAGGTGTGCATGTGAAAGCTTATGTAATGTTGTAGGTTTCTCCGGCTTCAAAAATATTTTGCGTTTCTCTGGCACACGCTGGCTGGCTGAGACTACTCAGGACACCTATTGGGGTGTTGGGGCCTCTCACCGGGATCTGCAGTGCATGACCAGACTCAAATCCAGCAGCTTGTTTCTGTTGTTACTGTCCTTCACCAAAATTGGATGGGCCTACTTTGATATTAATTCGATCCGAATTATTTCCGGAACTGCCCAGCCAACTGACGCAAGCTTGGGAGGTTCACCAGCGGGCCATTCAGGAGGCGGCTAGACGCGATCTTCCGTAATTTCCTCATGTGCCGGTGTATTTCTTGCCCTTGTATTTTTCTATTGTTCATTTTTCGCCGGAATTTGTCTTTAACGTTTTGTGGGGTGTTTGAGGTCTTTCCCTGTTCTGCATTTCCTTTAACATTTTTAATTTTCATCACGGCTTGTCTTGGAGTTTTCTACTCTTTTTTAAACTTTTATAATTGATTATCGTATTCTTAGTGACTAAAGTATTTTCCTTTGATTTAAATTAGTATTGTGCTTCGCTTCGTTTTCTTATAGATTAAATTTTCTTTCCCTCATTGCTTTGCATATAAAATGTAGTTGTTCTTTCATATAAGTATACATATAGATTTATTCTGCTCACATCTCCAGGCTAAATTAAAATTACTGTTTCTGTGGAGTTGTCTTTGAGTATTTCCTTAATCACTCATCATTATCATGTGATGGAGGATAGTTTGGTTTCTGATCTTAAAATTTTTAAATTCGGCACATCGTGGTCTCCCTACTTTTCCACTTTTTAACAGATTTTTTTAATTTTTGGGCTCCTTAGCTTTTCTACCCTCTTCTGAAAGTGGTGCCTTGCCGGCCGTTGCGGCCTCCGCAAACCGGATGGGAGGGCCGCACGCTCGGTATCCATGGTACCATTCTTTTTCCTTTTGGATTTTGTGTTAACTAGCCTCGAGTTTCTCTTTGATAAGCGCAGGCCTTTGTGTCGGCGCCTCCATAGGCCGCACTCTGATCTGGGGCTTCCAAATTAATAGGTGGGGTTGTAATTGTGTCATCTGTATTGTGTCGCTTATTTTTTCCGGTTTGCACAATCCTGCCATGTTTTACTTTTTACTACTACGATTCTATTTTGTGCTTTATTTGTTGGCCTTAACTTTTGTTTTGTTTTTCTAGATTTTGCCTTGTCTACACTGTCCGGTGCCGACCCCTGATTTGGCGCCAAGGTGTGCTCCCCCAGGGTGAACGGTGTCAGTAATTGACATTGGTTTGTGGTTGCGGTACAGCCTGGTTCTAGCTGATCTTAGGATCTTTTCGGTCTGCGTGTCTTCGGCCGCTGGGAGTGATGGATGGGCCCTGGCTGTGTACACAGGATGGCCGGCTTGCTTCCGTGCTATTCCGGTGCTCCGGAGTTTTCCGGTTTGTCTAGCTTTGCTACAGTGCAGCCAAGACTTTGTGGCTATTTTTATTTTTATTTTTATATTTGTCTTTCTATTTGCTATGCGGATTTGCGGGGCCTTGCCGTCTGAGTCAACACTTGCTAGAAGGAAACTGTGCCTTTTGGGACTTGCATGGGCTCATGTGGCCAGTGCCCGAGAGGCTGCATGGCCTAGTGTTTTCTGACAGGGTCGCTTCTGACTTTTGCAAGAGGTCCTGCTGGACACACCACCGCTATTCCTGCCTGGAATCGCATACGCCCTGTCTGACTGCTCTTGCATCCCGGGTTCCCTTCGGTCTGCGTTGTCCGATTTGGTCTGGTTTCGTTGTTGGTCGGGTCCCAATCCAGTTCGGCATGTATTCCAGTGTTGAGTTTTCTGGCCGGTCCATCCTGTCGTGGAATGAATCGGTCGTTGGTTCCTGAAGTCTTTGGTTCGTTTGGCGGTGCTGGGGTGAAAACTACGATGTCCTGTCCTCCCTCACACTGTTGACACCGTGCCCCCATTCGTTGTGTGGTTGTGGTTGTTTTCTTGGTTGGTGTGTTGTGTAGATTTGTGCTAGTTTGGGTGGAAACCGTAGGGATAAAACTTTTCTAAAACTGGGATTATTTGATTGTTTTTGTTTCTTTCTTATGGGTGCCCGTTACCTTGGCCTTGCCGTTGTAGTTGCATCTGTTGGTGTCGGGTCAGTAGTTTTTCACTTTTCTATATCTTGACCTGTTTTTACTTACATAGCTAGATTGCTGTCGATTTCGCACATTTCTCACTAAATTTCCTTTTCTTTTTGCTTCTTTATATTGCAGCTAGGCAAGTACTCCTTTTGTTGTTTTGCTTTGAGTGTATTGGCATTGTTCTGCATTTATATTTTTCTATTATACACCATGTTTGTGCTTTACTGTCTTGAATTCTTATTGCTATATTTCGTTATATCTTATAAATTACTTGGTTTTCTTCTCTTGCGGGGTTGTTTTTGAGAAGAAATTTCGGCTTTCGGACGGTAAAACTGTGTTTTGTGTCTACGTATTTTGTTGTTGTAGTTTGTTGTCAAAAGTCAATTAAGTTTGAGTAGTTTTACCGTAGTCCGATCACTCTCAATCTACTCTCAACCTGAAATTTGGCTTGAGGAACCTCTGCAAGTAGAGCCTCTTGGACATCGTATGCATACTGAAACATTTAGTTATTGGAAACTGTGCATTCACTTTCCTGAATTTCGCAAGACGGCAAAATTAGTTTTGAGTGTTTCATGCTGGCCAGACTTGGCTCCTTTGAAGTTGCGGCCTTTGCTGATCTGGCTGCAAACATTTTACCATTCATCAACACTTATCCTTCTATGTCCCAGTTCCAGCAAGCGGTTTACTTGATTCACTATTTCATCATTGGACCATGGATCGGGTCCTTGAAGGAGCGAAGGGTTGTTTTATTGTTATCTGAAAATTTGTCTTTTTATGAGCCTGTTTCTATTTTTCAAGGTGCGAACGATCCTGCCTCTAATACGAAGCGGGTCGAACCTGAGGAGGTGCCTGGGCCGATGGGTGGATTCTTTTGTGAGGTTACTATTTTCGGACTTCGGAAGAGGCATATCAATTTCGAAAACGTTTCTGTTGGGCATGTCTCGATGCTCCTGCTGATTGTGCCAAACTTTTGAATCCTTTTTATTGCAAATATGCCGCCGAACATATTTTGACTTGGCTTCCATCCGATTCGGTATTTCTCTGTTTGTTACAAGGAAGGTGTGCATGTGAAAGCTTATGTAATGTTGTAGGTTTCTCCGACTTCAAAAATATTTTGCGTTTCTCTGGCACACGCTGGCTGGCTGAGACTACTCAGGACACCTATTGGGGTGTTGGGGCCTCTCACCGGGATCGGCAGTGCATGACCAGACTCAAATCCAGCAGCTTGTTCTGTTGTTACTGTCCTTCACCAAAATTGGATGGGCCTACTTTGGGCCTCTTGGCAGGAGTCGAAACGGTTTGGTCGTTGTCATGGCAACTGTCGCCATGGCAACAGAAACAGAAAATATTGCAAAAAACCGTAACGGTAGACTAGCCGTCTGATGAGATCCCTTGGCAGGAGTCAAAACGGTTTTGCCGTTGTCGTGGCAACTGTCGCCATGGCAACTGTTGCCATAGCAACTAATGCCTCCATTCTGGTAATGTAGTATAGTATCAATTAGAAGAACCCAGAGAAAAACCTCATTTGTGTTTATTTTTCTTGGTTGAGAGAGGTCGGTTGAGGTTTGACCTTTTGAAATAATACTTGTAGATGTTCTCATTAGAATACAACTTTTTAAAGCTTTTTCGTAACTTTATTAATTTTTTGCGACCTGAAGATTTAGTGATTATATTGGCTGGAGACAACATTTAACACATTCCAAAACATTATAAAACATTTTGCTACTTTTCCACAACTTTTTTGCAAGGGTCAAAACGGTTTAGCTGTTGCCATAGCAACCAATGCTTCCATTCTGGCATTAATGTAGTGTGGTATAAATTAGCAGAATCAAAGAAAAACTTCATTTGTGCTATTTTTCTTGGTTGAGAGTGGTTGGTTGTGTTGTAGACTACAACTTATAAAACTTTTTTGTAACTTTTGTAGATTTGGTAATAATAGTTAACGCTTTTCCAAAACTTGCAACTTTATAAAACATTTTTAGCTTTTTGTGCAAAAACATCTGGTTAACTGTTTGTTTAAGGTTTACTAGCTTAATTAGTAATTTTTAATAATAATTAGGTAAAAGCTATCTGCACTTCGCAAGCCATAAATGCGGGAGGGCTCCGTTCCTCCTCCGACAGTGAATGCGGGATGCTCCGGCTCCGGGTGGTTTTAGAACTCTCATTTCATTTTTTGCTACCTGTTGATTTTTAAACAGGCAACAATTACACTTTTTCAAAACTTTTGTAACTTTTCACAACTTTATAAAACATTTTGCAACCTTTTCACAACTTTATTAAACTTTTTCACAACTTTCTGAAACTTATTACAAATCTATAAAATTTTTCACAGGTTTTTAAACTTTTTGCAAGTTTATTCACGATCATTTTCAAGTTTATATAACTTATAAAAACTTTTACAATTATGCAAAAAAATATCTGGTCAATTATTATTATTTATCAATTATCAATTATTTCAGTTAGCCCTAACAGCCTCTGAATTAGTAATAACAATTAGGTAAAAATATCAGAGCCCCTCCTGCACTGGCGGCTGGAGGCTCCGGCTCCGGGAGGTTTTGGAACCGCCATTTTATCACTACTGGCATCGCACACCATGTAGTTACCAGTGATATTAGTCTCGAATAGTCTTGTTCCATCAGCTCGTTTTATTTAATATCTCATAAAGTTTTACTAACAGTAGCAAAGTCAAATTTAACACCAGGTGTGTGCTTCGTGATTCAGGATAGTAAGGTCAGACGTGGTCATCTAGGTATCAATTAGGTAATCAAGCTGATAAAACGGAAAATGAGCGCTGAATTTATACCCTTTATCTCGCTTCTAAGCCACCGGCAGTTCCTACCAACATGGCGTTTCGGGCATCGCCACCTGGAAATGAAGCAAAACGGCTTTAATAGTCGTAAACAGATCTATTTCGTTTGTCATCTATAGCCATGAATGTATCTTGTGGCAGGGGCCGTACGTTTGGGGAACCTCTCTGCAGTCTGACCATCACATCCTGGGCTTGCACTTTGCTACTCCATCTGTGCAAAACGAAATCCCACCGTGCCTGCCTACGTCACATCACAGAAAAGCTAAAAGATCCACAAGTAATGAATGGCTTCAAGTTGAGCTACTGGATAATCTCGAAAACCTATGGGTAACCACCAAAGTGATTATCGAAGAAACTGCATCTCAGTCTTTGGCCGCCAATACAATGCGAAGAACGACTGGATTTCATCGGACACCATAAATCTGGTTGAGCAACGCAAGCGGACAGCATTGTCACTTGTCAGCCCAGAGCAGGGAACTGTCAACCGAAATAGCGAAGACCATGAACAAGGATAAGAATGCATACTGGCAGAAACAGGTCGAGGTGATAAGCAACGCGACACTTCACTTTGACTCGCGCAAACTGTTCAAAACTCAGCCAGAAGTCTCCCGCAAAATTTCAGTCTCCGTCATCAGCGAAAGAATCCGACAAACACATGGAACAGGAACTGCCGTTGGAGGAACAATCTGCCGCACGTGAAAGTAAAAAATTGGTTGCTTCTACAAAAAGTTAGTTTTGAAAAAATAAGGGGTAGACAAATTTTGGCCTCAGATCTACACTTTCTTCCTGCCACACTTTCATAGGAGCCCCTTTAATAGTTGAATATCTGCTTTTCGATTTAGGTTCGTTACACGTGTTCTTATGCTGTGTGTCCCATCAGTGATCCGTAAACCAAAGCTGTTTAAATCCAAGGCCCAACCAATACAAGCAAGCTGTTCATTGCAGTATGTGTATTATCATTAACGAGTCATAATGTGAGCGCTTGTAGCCGTGTTAGCTTTTAAAGCGTTATCAGAAAGTTCGACAAATAAGATGACTATGAAAGTAAACACACGCCAGCGTATTGCATAAGTTTGCTTCAACTATCTGCTTGCATACAGTCCGCACTGTTTTTCTTGTAAGCATTTTGGACTATTTAGTGCAGGTTTTCGTTGCAAGGATGCCACGAAGCGTATTTATTTCTGCTATTTTAAGCTAATCAATCAACAAATTAGTGTATATAGATTTTATCTTAAGTAAAAAGCAATTCTATTTTCCATTTTTCGAGATAAAAGTTTGATCAGAATTTATATTCTGCTTTGTTTCATGGCCTATGATTCTCTTAATCTGCTATCCGTTGTGAGCTCAAAATCAAATTCCACTGCTCACCCTAGCTAATTTTTTGAACTTTCTGAATAATTGATACCACTTTATGAACAAGAAGCACTTCTAAAAACAAGTGAAGATTCATAACGCCAGGCTTGCCCTCCACGCCGTGACAGCAAACTGCTTCTTGCCCATCCGGAAATTATTCTAGGTGGTCGTGTTTTATTCTTACATACGATCCTGATCGAATCAGGGTTGTTGCAATAGTTACAGTTTGTAATTTGTTGTACATCAGTATATACAAGTATTTGTTACGTACGGTAGTAATTTCGTTACCCGCTGTTATAAAGTTACTTTACTCAGAGATGCATGAATCCTAAACTGAACTGTAACACCAAGCCGCGTTTAAAAAGTCTCAGTGTCCTGTCCTCCAAGTGTTCTCCTAGTATCTAAGATGGAGTTAAGAGACTCCCTAATCCTAGGAGTTAAGATACTGCATGGACATGTGCGAAAGCGTCCGCTAAAACGCCATTGCAGTTTGGGAACGAATGCAGGTCTTAAGCTTGGTTCGATTGTGCCTGGGTGGTTCAATCGGTACAACGTTGGCCTATATAGCAAAATGCTTTGGGTTCGACTCCCACATCAGGCCCGAATTTTT
>JASAND010016929.1:0-22272 GCA_030248195.1 Trissonchulus latispiculum
CTATATAAGGGCAAGCTTTCAGGCAGTTAAAACTTGTCCATTTCAAGTTACAGGGGCGTGCTGCACGGTGCTGCGGCTGCAGCGCCGCAGCGCAAGCACCGCACAGCGACGAGGATACTCTCATCGTGTTCAGCGACCCCGATTTACTATATAAGGGCAAGCTTTCAGGCAGTTAGAACCTGTCTATTGCAATTGCGTGTTACAGGGCGTGCTGCACGGTGCTGCGGCTGCAGCGCCGCAGCGCAGCACGATAGCAGCATCGCACAGTGACAAGGATACTCTCATCGTGTTCAGCGACCCCGATTTACTATATAAGGGCAAGCTTTCAGGCAGTTATAACATGTCAATTTCAAGTTACAGGGCGTGCTGCACGGTGCTGCGGCTGCAGCGCCGCAGCGCAGCACCGCACAGCGACGAGGATACTCTCATCGTGTTCAGCGACCCCGATTTACTATATAAGGGCAAGCTTTCAGGCAGTTAGAACCTGTCTATTGCAAGTTACAGGGCGTGCTGCACGGTGCTGCGGCTGCAGCGCCGCAGCGCAGCACGATAGCAGCATCGCACAGTGACAAGGATACTCTCATCGTGTTCAGCGACCCCGATTTACTATATAAGGGCAAGCTTTCAGGCAGTTTCAACTTGTCCATTTCAAGTTACAGGGCGTGCTGCACGATGCTCCACCTGCAGCGTCGCTGCGGCTGCCGCATCGCAGTGCAGCGCAATAGCGGCACCACACGGAGAAGCAAACATGCCTATCGTGTTCAGCGACCCCAATTTACTATATATGGCTTCACAAAAAGGCCAAAAATAGCCGTTTTTAGCGACTTTTCCCAACTTTGACCCTGGGCGAGGAACCACGGGCGCCATGCAGCCCGAGGGTCACATCCGTCGGTTTCGGCGATATGCTCATCGTTTTCAGCGCCCCCGATTTACTATATATGCGCACCACCAAATGGCCGAAAAACGCTATTTTAGACGACTTTTTGACAATTTTCTATGTTGGGGCCTCGAAAAATTTCTAAGTCCAAACGCTTCGCAACCCCATGTTTGACAGTCTGTAAAAATCGCTAGGAGCAAAATCGGGCAAAAATAATCAATAGTGAACAGGTTCATGGTTATGCTAACAAGATAATAATAGGTAAAGGTTACCACCATAAGCCATGTGAAAAATCCGTTGGACACAAAATTGTACAAAAGCGTAAAGGACGAACACAACAGAAAAAAAAAAAACCACACATACAAAGTGGTCAGAAAAGTCGATTTTTTCAAAGTTCATTTTTTCCGGGCAAGTTTGGTATCATTCGAAAGCTCTTGGTCTGGAGATTTCAGAAATGCAAATTTTAGCTCTCAACTCCTTACCGTTAATTAGTTTTGCTTAATTAACGTTTTCAAAGGCTGCATTTGACCGTTTTAGCTCATATTATGGGGTGCTCTCCGAGCTACCCCATGATAATTTCCGTATATTTTCCATGTCGTCTCCATTTCCGAACGATGTTAAAACATTGCTTGCTTATAAGCTTATAATACGACCAAACTTTGTATGCACATGTCTTACATCCTAGTTTCTTCAATTTTATCTTATCGTTGTATAGTTCTCATTTCTCACTGCGTTTTGTGTAGTTCTCACTAGATCTTAAACACCCAAAACAAAACAAATCGTTATTTTTCAAAGTGACTACACATCATTCTGCATAGTTGCAGTTTCTGATACGGACTTAAAGAATTATTCAATATGATTCAGATGAGAAGTTTGATGAAGAGTTTTGCAAACGAAGGGGAAATCGGAAAATAGGTATAGCAATTTAAGGGGGGGGTCCACCATGAAAAAATTTATAGTCGCGGATTTCGCTCATTTTTACACATAATGTAGCCCACGGTTTTTTTGCGTAAAATACTGCGTATTTACGCAGTCGAGCTTAAAAATACGCAGTCAAAAACAAAAATACGCACCAAAATACGCAGCCGAAAAATTCGGTAGTAGGAATTTCTAGAGTGCTCTAAATTAATTTCTTGAGACAATTTACCGTAGTTTGAGCTCTGGCTTCTTCTGGGGGGCTTCCGCCCCCCAGACCCCCCGCATATCTCTTCCATTTTCCTTCCGTCTACAGTTGATTATAATTTCTGCCTAGGCCCACGGTGTACCATGCGATGCTTTCTTTCTATTTGATTTGATATCATAGGGGTCGCGGCAGCGACCCCTATAATATGTGTGAAAAGTGGCTGGAGACAGTGTAAAATAAGCTGCGCAGAAGCTGCGCAAAATCCTGCGCAGATCCTGCGCAGATTTCATGCGCAAATTGTAGAGCACATCGAGTTTAGTATGTCTGTGAAGTTTCAGCCCCGTATCACTTACCGTTAAAAAGTTGCGCCCCGGACCGGTTATGGCGGCGATGTTTTTTTTTCCGGTTTCTCCTATTTGATGGTTGTATTGTACATAATGTTCGCCGCTTTCACGTGATCTGCAGCGGTGGGCCAACCCTAAAGACGGCTATGGGGTCTAGTAGTACCCCTCTAAAGAATTTAAGAATCACAACTTTTTGCGCCGCAGCTGCGCACAGCGCCGCAGTGGCGCCGCAAAGTCGGCTCATAGCGAAAAGTGACCATTTTTGTGGTCGTCGCTCAGGTCGAACGTTACGAGTTGGAGCTGGTTTCTTTTTATATTCAGAAATTACATATATTGAACTAACTAACGGTCCAGGTTGCGTTTCTCTATCACTTCCCTAGCGACCACAGTGGCCCGTCAAAGATAGCGAAAATTCGAAAAATGAAAAATCGAAATTTCTCGCTATCTTTTGCTTTGAACGCTCAAATCTTCCATACAATGGTTTTCTGGCACGGAGAATCGATTCCCGCAGTCAGTTTTACCGTCAGACCCACCCATCTTGCTGGGCTGGTTCCACTTTGCCGTCGGGAGGGTCAAGTCGGAAACCGCTTCCTGGAGGTCCATAGTAGGCTCTACCTGGTCTCTCAAAACTTTGTCTATAGTGGTTTTCTGGTGTGCCCATCTCATTCCCGGTATCCGTTTTGCCGTCCGACGTACCTATTTTGCTGGGCTGGTTCCACTTTGCCGTTTGAAGGGTCAGTCGGGTGGGGGGTCAAGTGGTCGAAAATGAAAGTTTTCAAAAGTGGTCAAATTTGGTACCAAATGAAAGCCCTAAGCGAGCTGAGCAACTTTTGTCATAGAACGGCATGCTCAAAGTGGCTGTAGAGTGCTGTGGTGTGGTGGGGTGGGGTGGGGACTTAGGCGATTTTCGGTCAAAAATGAAAGTTTTCAAAAGTGGTCAAATTTGGTACCAAATGAAAGCCCTAAGCGAGCTGAGCAACTTTTGTCATAGAACTGCATGCTCAAAGTGGCTGTAGAGTGCTGTGGTGAGGTGGGGTGGGGACTTAGGCGATTTTCGGTCAAAATGAAAGTTTTCAAAAGAGGGCAAATTTGGTACCAAATGAAAGCCCTAAGCGAGCTGAGCAACTTTTGTCATAGAACTGCATGTTCAAAGTGGCTGTAGAGTGCTGTGGTGGGGTGGGGTGGGGACTTAGGCGATTTTCGGTCAAAAATGAAAGTTTTCAAAAGTGGTCAAATTTGGTACCAAATGAAAGCCTTAAGCGAGCTGAGCAACTTTTGTCATAGAACTGCATGTTCAAAGTGGCTGTAGAGTGCTGTGGTGGGGGGGGGGTGGGGACTTAGGCGATTTTCGGTCAAAAATGAAAGTTTTCAAAAGTGGTCAAATTTGGTACCAAATGAAAGCCCTAAGCGAGCTGAGCAACTTTTGTCATAGAACTGCATGTTCAAAGTGGCTGTAGAGTGCTGTGGTGGGGTGGGGTGGGGACTTAGGCGATTTTCGGTCAAAAATGAAAGTTTTCAAAAGTGGTCAAATTTGGTACCAAATGAAAGCCCTAAGTGAGCTGAGCAACTTTTGACATGGAACCATCCACCAATATTTGCTGTGCCAAATAACGTCACGTGCCTTTGAAACTTTTGTCTTTACTTCTTCAACCGGAATTTAAAGGATATATATACCTATTTATATTTATTATATATTTAAAGGATATATATACGATACAGCCAACTACACACATATTATCCTCTTTTGTGCGGAGCATTTTTGTTACTTGTATATAGTATATACATTAAAATCTTATATTGTATGTGTTTGTTCAATCAAGGGAACAGTAACTCTATTTGTCTAACCAAATATTGGCTTAACTATTATACTGTTCAAGGCAAAGAAGTCAAAGTTTTGAGAGCAAAGTTACTCCGAAATTTAAAATTTTCTTCAACTTCTGGGGGGCTGCGCCCCCCAGACCCCCTGTGTATCTATATATTTTTCGTCACCTATTCATTCATACCTACTCTTACACCACAGAGAGAGAACGCAATTTAAACTCGAGCTAAGATTCTTAACGTTGTTTAAAACTCTTAAAAACAGCATTAATTCGACGCTAAATGCGTTTATACCTATAGCTTTTATAACGTTGAGAAGCGATTTTTGTAATTTTACGCAGTCGAAATTAAAAATACGCACTCGAAAACAAAAATACGCAAAATTTACGCAGGTCCGATTTTCAAAAAAAAACCCTGATGTAGCCACATATGTTGTACGTACCATGTTTAAATATTGAGTTATTTCATCCATGTCTCCACGAGTTACGAGCTATCAACTGCTTGCAATTCTAATCATGGGCGAAACGAGGGTACCGCTTGAGACTAAGGCAATTTTCCTTATACAGTCTTCGATTTTGGAGCTTCAATGGGGTGTGCATTTGAAAATTGATCTAAAGAATTAATTTTGTCCCGGTGTTGGCAGGCTAAACGTGATTTCATGCCTTTTTTAACGACTTTTAAGGAGCAGCAACGCCAATGTTGAGGTTAGATAACAAAACCCTTTAACAGCCATTAACTTCAATTTGGTGCATTTGCGGACCATAGCCCAAGAAGAAAAAATGTTCCCCGCATTAAGAGCTTTCGATTGATGTCAAATTTGTCATATTTTGAAAAATTTGAAAAAATCGATATTTTTGCTATGTGGGTGCCAGTCCGACAGATTGGGATGCAGCGACCACGTTGGGCTACTTAGCTGGAATAATTGTAGTCAACGCTGAACTACAGCCACCAGAAATTACGAGAAACGAGATATTTTGGCATTTGGTAGCTGCTGATTGCAATGGTCTCACGTAATAGGCAAAAAATCGAAAAAATTCAAAATTGTGGTAAAAACCCAAATATTTAGTGACAAAAAATCTCGAAATTGCGCAAAGATTATCAGCATCACTTGGTATTGTTAGAAACGTCTACTTATATATATATATATATATACTGTGATTTGTTGGAATCAGATTTTTTAGTTAGGACTTTCAATTTATGTAATGCTTGATCAAAGTTGAAACACCCCAGTTTTCAACAACGAAAAACGTCAAATTTCACAGTCAGCAAGCTTCAAAAATTATTTTAAAAAATTTAAAGGCCTGACTCAAAAATCTAATTCCAACAAATTAAAGTATACAAATAGACGTTTGTTTCTAATGATACCAAATTATGCTAATAATCTTTGCCCAGTTTCGAGATTTTTTGACACAAGTCAAAAATTTGAAACTTTTCCAATTTCCTATGTTTAACACATGAGATCTCAACTTTGAAGTGAAATTACTCATTAACCGTAAAAGATTCGACTTTAATTTCAAAAACTTGTTAAAATATACCAATCGGAGAACAAAATATGTGAAAATAAGCAAAATCGGAGATGGTCGAAAAATCGGCCAAAAATGGACCCCCTCTTAAGTGTATACAATTGAAAATTAACATTATGGTCAGATCGGATCGGATCGGATCGCCGGCCATTTGCCGGATCGGATCGGTAGTTGATTTTGGCTGCCGATCCGATCCGATCCACATCACTACTCTTGGTAACAGTAATTATTTGGGGCCTGATCTGATCTTAGGTTAGTAATTTTATTTCGGAGAAAACTCATTGATATAATAGCATAGTTAATAACCTAATTGATTTATGCATTGTTTCTACGGGTTTGAATAAGCTAACGACTTAGCTAGCTATTAGAGAGCTGGATGTTCAACAACCAAAACAAGTCATATGTAAAGTATTATTGTTTACATACGTACTATGTATGTTCAATTAAGCCATCATAAAGTACCTGTTAAATGTTGTTTCTAGGGTTGGAATACATGAATGAAATCATTGAGCTTGATGAGCAGCTACGAAATTTAGTTTCTAAGTATAAGGTATGTAACTATTAATGAAGAAGCTTGCTTTCGGGACAGTGAAAGTAAAAATTCTTGAATGACAATTTCTTTACTTCTACTTTTAAACAAAGTGTTCGGTTTTTAGCATTTTCTTGTCTTCCAATTCTGGGAAATATTACCGAATCGAGCATTCCCGAAGAATCTGGTAGGATTCGAACCTACGACCTGGTTTATGCGCACATATATAGTCTACCACTACCACTAAGCCACAAATATTTATAATCTGTATCTGTCAAATATATATATATATATATATATATATATAATATAGTAGTAGTTAGAAAATGGGGGTTCTGGGACAATTGGGTATTGTGGGCACGGATTTCTTAGAACAGAGCTCTCCCGTATAAGCAGTATGGATTGAGCCAATTGGGTATTGTGGGCATAGATATCTTAAAACAGAACTATCTGGTATAAGCAGTGCGGCAGTGTGTTAAGTGACAATCGGATATTATGAACGCAGCTTAACAGAGCTCTCATCACGGTATCCAATAAGCAGTGAGTATTAGGCAGTTGGCATTTGAAAACACAGTTCATACCAAAACCCGCAAGTTACTTTAGAACCCAGACTTCAGTTTGATACTGCAACAAAATGAATTAACTGTTTTAGTTTGGAACATGCAACCAATTTCTGTGTATGCCACAATGCCGCTATCTATTTCATACGATTTGAAAAATTTCTCTTGATTTTGATTGGATGTTTCGTATGACGTAAAATCTGACATTTAGACTTTACCTGTCTTAAGCTGTTTGAATTTTAAAGAGTTCATTTGCTCTGTATCTGCAGTGAAGTGAAGCGGCTTTATCTAACTTCTCTGGTAAGTAAAGGAATAGCTCCTTTATTGTGAGGAAAGATAGCTTTGTGTATCGTGTTTTGGGATTAATTATAAACCATGATGACTTTCGTTCATTTTGTTTATATTTTCGGTTCGTGCAATGTAAAATATTAAATGCTACTATTTAGATATGGAGCAGTACGTAGTGGAATATGAAGCGTTTCCTGTTGGAAGTCATTTCAAGCTAAAGGAAGTCTGTGTCGTTCAACTGAAGAATATGAGGAAACGCCAGTTCATGGTCTACCTATCTCTGGATGATTTCAGCGCACTCAGTCCCAAGGATAAGCAAACCTACTATTGGTTGCTGGAGAATCATCACGGCTTGGCGTGGAGTGAAAAGTCTTCGTTTCATGAGATGGTTTCGGAAGATTATATGTTTGAATTTTTGCGCAACCTGTCCTTCAAAGGAACCCTATGGATCAAAGGAGAACAGAAGGCCAAATTTCTGCGCAACTGCATCGAGGCACCTGTTCAGGATTTGGAGATGAGAATTGCCCACGTGGCACAGGCTAACTACGCACGCCACAATCATTGCGGTCATCCTGCTCATCGGAATGTGAATCACTGTGCTACGCGCAAAGCTGTCACACAAGCTGAGAAGTTGCGCGAGCTCCAAGGATATGAAACGGACTGAGAGAATTAAACAGAATTTAAAGTGAACTGACGTAGTTTTAGTTTGTGTTGTTTTGCTCTGTAGAAGTATTACATATGTAGTAATGTGATGAGGAAAATAAATATAATTTGAAAGCATTATCTCAACGAATTAAGATACTTAGCAATTCTAAAGAGAATTTTCCTTTCCTCATAAAATTCTTTCATCACCTGGCAGTCACAGTGGATTCTAACACGGTTTGAAATGATAAACTTGATAAATGGATTTAATTTCGACTTCTGCAAACAGTTTAATTTCATCCGATCTTTCATTGGAGTAGTTGAGAGATGATTTTAAATTCAAATCTAAAATTTAGTCCTGAGCTTAGCTCAGAAAAACTGCCTTTTTGGATAACGACCACGGCTTCAAGTGAAACATCATCTCTTAATGAGATGGTGTCAGAATTCTGGCTGTTTAAATGTCTGCGAAACCTATCATACAAAGGAACCCTGTGGACCAGAGGAGAACAGAATGGCAAGTTTCTGTGTAATTGTATCGAAGCACCGGTGCAAGATATGGCAATGCGTATTGCCCATCTAGCTCAGGCAAACTATGTACATCACAATTACTGTGGACATCCAGCTTATCGCAACGTGAACCACTGTGCCATACGTAAACCTGTGACTCAAGCCGAGAAAATGCGATAGCTGCAAGGCTACGAAACCAATTGAAAGATCTTGTAAACGTTGAGACTTCACTATAATGCCATAGCATGTGTCAGTGTATTGTTAAAATATAATTATATAATTTATGAGAGTATAACATTTACTAAAGTATCCCCCCTGAGATTCAAAACATAACCTGTAATAGATATTCAGGGTTCAAAATAGTTTTAATTCGACCTTTTCATTACAAGTCTATATCATAGTTTCAGTGAGTTTTTAGAATTTTCAGGTTTATGAATTGATAGTTGACAAACGCTCGGCAATCGTGATCCCTGGATTAGAGCTTCCCTGTCTCAGTAGTATGTCAGGCATCTTCAATGTATACGAGCCATCTTTCAATCCTGCATTTCGTCGGCGTGCCTTGACCACAGATTCGACTAGATGAGGCTCATAAGCGAAAATCAAATAAATAAGCTTAATTTCAATTTCTGCGAAAGGAGAAGTTTCACTTCCCTTTTCTGCTGTGTAAGAGAGAGCTGCTGTGCTGACATGAGGAAAGTCCTTGCCAGTAATTTGCAAAGGCGTCGATGGCATATTCATGTTGACAAGTTGAACTTTGCTGAAAAGGTCAACCTTTTGCTTTTCAAACTCAACTGTATGGTTTGAAAGATGCAAAGCTTTTATCACACGAGGGTGAGGGGGGGGGGGGTACAGACACCCAAACCTGTAAAACAAAGGGGTAAAAACAAGACAGGGAAAATATGAACCTCTCAGCGAGTGTTACCAAAAATTTGAACACTAAGCAAATTTAGCAATTTGTTTAAAAAAGGTCTTAACGATTGCCACAACTAGCAATCGTCGGAAGTAAGCAAGACATAGCATACCAATGTAAAGAAAATGAAATTGTCACTCGTCGTATTGTACGACTTCTTCGGTAGTGTCCGTTTCGGTATATATATATATATATCACAGGTCGGCATAGCCTACACTCAGCCTACACCAGTGTAGGCTTGACCCACGCACTACGCAAGCCGATACAAAGGACTACGCAAGCAAGGGGCGCGAGGCGCGCCGTCAATGAAAACAACGCAGTGAAAATCTTTTCTTTCTGCAGTACGCGAACTACACACTAAGCCGGATATAGCACAAAACCATCCTTTTAGTGCGTAGTACGCGGACTACGCAGTCTTTTTAGTCCGTAGTAAGCGGACTATACACTGCGCAGTCTTTTTAGTCCGTAGTAAAGCGGACTACGCACTGCGCAGTATTTTTAGTCCGTAGTAAGCGGACTACGCACTGCGCAGTCTTTTAGTGCGTAGTACGCGGACTACGCACTGCGCAGTCTTACTAGTCCGTAGTAAGCGGACTACGCACTTTGCAGTCTTTTAGTGCGTAGTACGCGGACTACGCACTGCGCAGTCTTTTTAGTCCGTAGTAAGCGGACTACGCACTGCGCAGTCTTTTAGTGCGTAGTACGCGGACGACGCACAGCGCAAGTCTTTTAGTGCGTAGTACGCGGACTACGCACTGCGCAGTCTTTTAGTGCGTAGTATGCGGACTACGCACTGCGCAGTATTTTTAGTCCGTAGTAAGCGGACTACGCACTGCGCAGTCTTTTAGTGCGTAGTACGCGGACTACGCACTGCGCAGTCTTTTTAGTCCGGGAACCCAAAAGTGGGGATCCAAAGTGGTCTTAAATCGCCAAAAACGCAAACCAGGGTTTTTTTTCAAAACGGCCAGTGGGCATTTTAGTGGGCAAACTTAGGATTGAGTGGGCAAATTTAGAGATCGGTGGGCAAAATTACAAAATTTTGCTAAGCGATTTTTAACCTTAATTTTAACTTTGCTTTAATTAATAATGTGTTTTATTCCATACCATCGAATTTCCTCTCGTTTTCTTTAGTTGTGCCTTAAGCAATCTTAGTTTTTATACAATGCAGGGTTCTTATACATATTAAAACATATTAAAACAGCAGCACGGGGTCTGGGGGGGCGCAGCCCCCCCAGAAGCTGAACGAATTTTTCAAATTTTGATATTTTTGCACATGTTTTGAGTCATAGTTTCGATTTTCTGCAGTTGCATTTTTCTATAAATACATTCTATATTTTTTACAAATACAAATTTTGCAACATTTTATTATTATTATTAGGAGACATATTATTTAGAAATAGACAATAAGTGAAGTGAAGTAAAGCTAATCAAGTTACAATTTAGCAATGCATTTAGCAATTCTACCCAAAAAAACCGTGACGCAAACGCAACGGGAAATAAAACCACCCCTTACAGCTCTTAGAAATTGTCGTAGTGCAATTCTGACACTTCCTGTACAGGGTATTTTTAGGGGAAGAGGTTTTGCAAAAATGAGCTAAAAATAGGTGTTTTGGCGTATTTTACACGTAGAAAAGCAAAAAGCTCTCAAAAATACCAGGATTTAAGCTAAAATATTCAGTTTTACGAAAAACTCTTCGCCTTAATTCTTGAGAATTTGCCTAGTTTTGGCAAAAATTTGGGCCCCCAAAAAATCCGGGGGGGGGGGAGCGTGCGGCCCGCCCCCCACCCGGTAAAAAATACCCTGCCACTTGACACTTTCGATGCTCTCCGTTACGCAGAAGCATGGGGGGCTTCAGGCAAAATAAAAATTGATAATCCGTCCCGAGTTAGAAAGAGGCAGAAGAACCAAATGCCAAAAACAATTTATTTTAGTTTGAAATAAAACAGTCTACAAAACAAAACAGTGAAAACAGTCTTGGTTTGACTGGTCGCTACTTTTGGGTAGGGCCTAGAGGAAGTTTTTTCTTCCCTTTTTTAAAAATCTGCAAATGCCCTTTTTGTTTCCTTTACGACGCTATACAAATATAAAAAATTGTAGTATCAATTAGCCCAGCTAAGTTACAAAGCTGCAGAGGTTTTTACGCCCTCTGAAGACTGTCCTACAGTGCACATACTTTACTTATACATTATGCTTGTAGTTATCCGTATCGTAGTTAAACAGCAGTGCACAAAGTATATATAGAACTAAACCTATGTTAATAGTTTAACTAGAAGAACATCACTTTTGTCAGAAGTACGAAGGACTCACATACAAAACCCCCGAAAATTTCTATATGCCTCCTCCTCCCCCCCGAAAAAGTACGAAGGACTACGCATCAGCCGTGACTGGTGTAGGCTGCAGACTCTGACCTTGCCGATCTCTGATATATATATATATATCCTATACAATTTTTGCGAATCTTTCAGCTTGTACCATTTAAACATTGCAACTGTAGTATATAGAAGACATTGAAGACACGTAAAGAGCTGGCACAATAAAATTTCTCAAATTTGGCGAAAACTGAGCCAAAACGTTCCTTTGTTATACGTATACTTTTAATGGATTCAAGATATCAGCCAATTCTGGGTTTTTTGCAGTAGGGACGGCTGCTGGATTTATTTGACTTGCTTGCTCCTAAGTTTTTCTCGTCGGCCCTTCTTCTAAATGTTTGTACTTTCCTTCACTCACCAACATGTCCGAAATTATGACAAATTTTGTGGGTAAAACGTGTCAGGTACAAATTCGTTATGTTTTCATATTTGGTCTAAGTTTAGGGTAAAATTAATCAAGTTTTTATTGCAACTATTAAATTTTTGCCCACTATTCACTTGCCTCCCAACAATGACGATGCCAGCTCCCCCTGTAACTGTTTGGCAACTTCAAGTGCCCAGGACCAGGAGACTGGAAAAGACGGCTCCCATATTAGTGCATTGAGTTATATAGCACAGCCCGAATTTGGCGTCCGTTTTGCTGTAGCAGCCAGCCACCCTGCACCTTTTTGCAAAAAGTTGTGGGTGATGATTTTCCCAAAAAGTTCGCAAAAAACCTCCCGCCGTGGGCCAGCCCAGAGGTCATGGTAACGTATCCAATAGATGGTTAGATGAGTGTGGACATGCTACATGAATAATATAGGTTAGCTAATCGAAGTCCGTAGTGAGTAATAGCAAAATTTTCAATTTTGGTTCGGACTTGTGCGAGGGTCGGTTTTGGGGTGGGTCGACTGTTTTGGGTACCCTGGTCGAACGAGTTGGGCCTCGGCGTATACCGGGCCTGCGGTCTGCTCAAGTCTGCAGTTTACACTCGGGTCTGCTTTGTAAACCCGGGTCTGCAAGTCTGCTCAAAAGTCTGCATTTTATACCCCAGTCTGCAAGTCTGCTCAAAAGGCTGCATTTTATACCCCAGTCTGCAAGTCTGCTCAAAAGTCTGCATTTTATACCTGAGTCTGCGTCTGCATAGGTCTGTTAAGTCTGCTGGTCTGCGTCTGCAGTTTATACTGGCCCCGGCTTACACGTGGTAGAGCACAAACACAAGCACAACAGGAAGATGTTATCAATAGCAGACAAAATATTATTTCACTTGGTGCCTTGTCTGGGATCCTATATATTCAAGAAATGAACAAAAAAAGTTTGTGCTTGCACCTGGGCTAGTGCATTAACATCATTTAGTGTTACAATTATGTAAATATTGGCTTAATGTTAGGTGTTTTCGCACTTTACCCTCCTGTAAAGATGTTAACTCATGTAGGCTTCGAAAGAATGAAACATTCCATATATATCAAAGCCAATGTTTTAACTGAATGGCCTGGCAAAATAAGCAGCAATGAAGGGCCGCAGGTGTCGTAGATTGTTTTGGCACATCAACAACTATCACAAGAAGCTAACTTTATACAGGAGTGATCAATCTAATTCTAGAGATAGCGTGGGGCCACCGCAATCGGAGACGTGTCTAAAACCTTCTTCAGCCTTTTAGGCATTTTCCAGGGGCCCGTTGCATAATTGATCAGTTGATTGGTGTAGCGGTTTTTCTAGCAAAACGTTTGGATCTTTTGAGGATAACCCACCCCAGGCCCAGATTCCGCAAAACTTGATCAAATGAGCTGAAATTTGGTATGGGTATGTTTTCGACCACACTGAGTTCAAATATCGCAAAATTTTTCGATTTCGCGAAATTCGATTTTTTTCGATTCGTAAGGGGGGACCAAGGGGACCCGAAAAATTTTTTGTCTTCGATTTTGCTGAAAAGTTGTATTCAGGGGTTTTCGTGGTCGCAGAACACGAATCTGAAATCCGTTTTTCGATTCAGCTTTTCTTTAGCTCAGTATAAGCTACATCTTAAGCTTAGAACTTTAGCTTATATTGAGCTAACGAAAAGCTGAATCGAAAAACGGATTTCAGATTCGTGTCCTGCGACCTCGAAAACCCCTGAATGCAACTTTTCAGCAAAATCGAAGACAAAAAATTTTTCGGGACCCCTTGGTCCCCCCTGCGATTCGAAAAAAATCAAATATCGCGAAATCGAATAATTTTGCGATATTTGAACTCAGTGTGGTCGAAAACATAGCCATACTAAATTTCAGCTCATTTGATCAAGTTTTGCGGAATCTGGGCCTGGGGTGGGTTATCCTGAAAAGATCCAAACGTTTGCCGCAGCCCACCATTGTTGGAGTTTTTGGTACGATATCGTAGCTGTTCAAGTGCTTTATCCAGAAATAATGAAGTATTTAATTTATCCTCACGAACTCATTCAATCAAAGGAAAACTTTGAACTCAATCATAATTCCGTCACTTTTTACGCTGACACAGAGTTGGAAGTGGGTAGCGGGTACCCACGGGTACCCGCGGGTAATAGAAATTTTGCTACCCGCAGGCTACCCGCGCGGGTAGTTGCGGGTATGTCTTGTTGATATATTAGCTAAAATTCTAACACATTTCCGTAAAGTGTTCGGAAAAAACAGAATTCAAGTTGGTGATTTCAAAAAATTCGCTAATTTTGGCTGCATGTCCTTCTCCACGACTACTATTTTCAGCGCATATGGGCCCTTGATTAAACTTATTCTATTTGGTTATATCCAGAAACGTAATCAAATCATAAGCTATGTTGTGTTGCTATGTTGTGATCCTACAGCATGTATACATAATATGCTGTGCTGTGCATTGATCGAGATCTCTACTTGCATTTCTTGCTTTCAGTAAGCAAATAAACTTAATTTTTCAGCACACAGTTTGCTTTACGTGCAGTTTTTGTTATATTTTTTGTTATGCTATACGCAAAGCTTAAAATCCTTAAATTTTATTGTAAGCATATGTTCCTTTAGTGACGTTCAGTGGATGGTACAGAAGGTTACTCTGCAACCTTTTAAAAATTGTTCGAAACTGGGAATGCTTGCTCAAAAAATTTTCAAACAAATATTATTCTAGAAAAGTCCTGATGACTATATGGCTATCCGTGGTTGTAACAGAAACAAACCTTTAGGCTTTTAGTCGGACAACTTATAATTTTTCGCTTTGTTTTTTATTCAGAATGTAGTAGCCCCTGGCCAGTTCTGGGAGTGAATCCGAAAATATCAGTTAAACTGAAAACTGAAAGCTTTCAGTGAAAAGTGAAAGCTCGACAGTTAAACTCCCCTTTTCTGGAGGATTTATATACATGTATGTTACATTCTCAGGTGGACAGCAAAGAAATACCCCTCCTCTCGGCGAATTTCTCCACAAGGAGTACTAAAAAATTGCTCTCACTAGCGGTAAGAAATACGGTTACAAGGAGTGAAAAAGTGGCCAAAAATAAGTTCCAGATTCAAATTTCAAATTTTCTACTGAAACATCGCTGTGGTTCGCTAAGAATCGCTCTAAGAGTGTTGGTTTTTACTAAAAATCGCTGTTTATTTAAAATTTGCAAAAATTGGTGAAAATAAGCAAATTTAGCTTAAAAACTGCGTTCTGACAAAAATTGCTTCTACAAGTACACACATTACCACAAGGATCAGTCAAGTTTTACTTTGACCTCCCGTTCTGGTATGTTTACGTTATATTAATTCTTGCCGCCGCTTCTGATAACTGTAGTGCTTTTGTGGAACTTTGGACTGTCTATCCTAACTCATTTTTTGCTGTTCAGTTTGTTGCTATTTAGTCATCTGTTGTCATCTGCAGTTGTGGAATTATAACGTCGACAAAAGTTTCCAGGGTCTCTGCCCTCTACCAGGCTAAATGTGTTTTCAAATCAGTGAACAATGCATAATTTTCAGTAAATTACAGACTTTGATCATTTTTCAGAACTTTGATATTTAAATAGACTAGTCCTTACTACTTTAGCTTTGTAACATGGGTCTTTTTCGAGACTACATGAGCGCAACATTAATTTCTTGTAGAGATGCACCGGGCCGGGTCCGAGACCGGAGCCTGAAAATTGTGGGTCTAAATAAGAGAATTTTCTTAAAAATTAAGATTTTGCTATAATTTCAAGTATATATCGACAAAATTACTAGTGTTTTTTCATTCAAATCGATGACTAATATAATAACAAGCGATCTCTACCAATTAAAACTTAATTTTGACTTTTGCCAATTGCCAATTGAAAATTGCCAAAACATACAACATTTTGGTCCCGGTCGGCATCGGGCTGAACCACCGAGACTGAAATTGGGAGCCAAGTCCAGGTGCATCTCTAATTAAACGTATCAGTTAGCTTAACTTTTTAAACTTTACGAAAACCTTTTTTTACTTTTTCGGCAAACTTCGGTAAGTTGGATTAATTTCCATGTTTCAGCTACCCATCTCAATACACTATTTTGTAAAGTAGTTTGGAAGCTTTAAATCAAAGTTTATTTTTAATTATTGACATTTTTAAAAAAATTTAGCAACATAGTAATCGCATACCACTCGAAAAATTTTGCGGGTATCTTGCGGGTATCAGTTGGCTGCGGGCTGCGGGCCGCGGGGCGGGGCGGGTACCAGCGTGCGGGTAGCGGGGCGGGGCGGGCCTCCAAAATGGTACCTGCTTCCAACTCTGCGCTGGCATCATCCCAATTTAAGCTAATTTAAGTTAAACTTTTGATTACATTAGAACGCTCAGAGAGCTTCAAAATGACACATGCATTAATTGTCGTCGTAGCCCATTCGTAGCCTTGATTATCCTTGAAAAACTGATACACTAATTAACTAATCGCATTTGTGCAAGGGGCCCCAGGACAGTAGAATCACACACACACCCACACGCCCACGCACGAGTGAAACTTAACGAGTTTTTACAAAACGCCAAGGTAATTTGTAATTTGGTAATCTGCGAATCAAAATTTGGTGGAGAAAAGCAGAGGTATGTAAGTCTTTTCTGGTTCCAAACGTTGCCAAGCCGTTAGAAAATCGATCCAACATGGCTATACGAACCGCACTGTTTTGGAATGATTGCACTAATGCTTCAAACCAGAACTAAAACCTTGTTCACCTGTTCTCATATTTTTTGTTCTCCCGACCGAGAAAAGAATCTCTGCCCCTACAGTGACTGTTCGTTGCCTATTCTGATCCAGCAAATAAAACACTATATACTTATTATTGTTAAAAAATAGTCATGACAACAGTACATACATGTAAACTGTGCAGAAAAAATTAACCAATAAAAGTCGCCTAGACTACTCATTTACTAAACCACGAGTAGAAAATATATTTATTCAAGAATACCAGTAGCAATCAGTGTACTGAAATCAATATAACACAGAACATACATAACAAAAACTAAACACGGAATGGACACTGGCACCTAACAGTCAGTCACGGCCTGGAGCAGATCTGGATTTACTTTAGTGATGGTGGGAGGCGAGGCGACCCCCACTTTTCCGGCATCCCAAGTCGGCCCCGTCCCACCCCAAACTTTTTGCTTCCCCCTGCCGCTCACAACAGTTGCCCAAAAACTTTTCGGCTTCCCCATAATGCTTTGGCCTAAAAACGTCTATTTTGGCACTAAAGTTGAAATTGTGAGCACTTTTTTTCTTGGCTATAACAGTAAGAAAACAGGCTACTTTTACTATTAATATATATTTTTTGACAAAAACCGCTTTGGGTTCTAACCCACTTTTAATCCCCTCATTTTTTATTGCCTGAAGTAAACCCATGAAGGTAGTGCAAAATATAAAAGTTATATACTTCAGTTTAAGTTTAGCTTAGTCTTCAATAGCAGAAACCAAACTAAACAGATAGAAATTTGTCACGTTGATACACATTTCAAAGCGGAAAACTAAAATTAGTTGAAACATGTCCCAGGGCTTTTCGCTAAAAAACGCAAATGCAAACAAATATATAAGTTAACTGCACATTATCTGGAAACTGCAAAAAAATTTTGTTAACAGTGTAACGTTAGAGAAAGTTTGGAACATTTTACATCACCCAGAACCACACACAATCCGCAACAGACGAGCGCGGGCTCAGATCACGCTCAGATCACACTCAGATCAAAACGGTGAACATGCTCAGGCGTTCTCAAGGAAACAAAAAAACGGCACGCTCTTCAGCAATTTTGCTGCAAAATGTACAATTTTAAGCAAATTTTAGCAGTTTTTCGAAGTGTCCTGCTTTTAGAGGCTTTGAACAAATATATACCTAAAAACATCCTGACTATGCTGAAAAATCTGCGGAAAGACATTTTAAATTTTTTCTAACTGGTCAGTGTACACCTTAGAACTGGACCAACAGTTAAGCTATGAGGAAGATCTTATTGCTCAACATTAATGTTTACGTAATACTAAACTGTGACGTAAATTTCCAAAATAGAAAATCCGGAATTTCTCTAAAACAAATTAATGTAAACAGCGTAAATAAATAGCATATCGTGGGGGACTAGGGGGTACAGGTCACCCTACCGGATCGGCAAAAACCCATAGACCTCTTCAGCGAACGGTGAAAAAAGGGTATACCTGGGCTTATTCTTAACTAGCCGGGCCTACCCGCCATAACGACCTTTTCCCCCCAAGAAAAGTGGGTGCCCCTTTTACTACTAACTTTTGGCCGAAAAATAGCTCAGAAAGTTAAATTTTCAAAAAAACTCCTGGCTTATAATTTTTACCCAATTTTTGCTTTTTTGACACTAATTTGCTTTTCTGCACTAAAAACTAACTTTTCGGCTAAAACCATAAAAATTGTGCAATTTCTACCCATTTTTGAAAAATTCTGGAAAATTCTTGCCCTCCTCCTCTCTCCAACATGACTCCCCCAAGCCCCAACTCCAACAGAAATTCCCTAGAATAAGCCTAGCAGACTTCTAAGCAATTGCAAGCAACATTCACGCATCTTCAGCACATCTTAGCAAAATTCCAATTCCTTTGTAATTAATCTCTAAAGATCGCTTAAAATTTTAAGTTTTTGCTAATTTTAGTTGCAAATGGTAGGCAACGTTTGCTCATTTCGGAGTAGTCCCATTAACATTTCAGAGTCTTCGGGATAGCCTGGAGGAGAAGTCTGCAGATAGTCTGCGGATAGAAGTCGGAGAAGACTCCTCAATAGAAGCGGGTACCATGCCAATGTATGACCGAAGACTATGTGTTAATGTAAAAGTCCTTTAGAAGAAGGGCCTGATCCTTCTGAAGTTCGAAATTGCATCCCCTCGCATCTTTTGTAGCTCTTCAACGATTACAAAAATTCTTAAGAATGTTTTGAGCAGGCCCTCCTAAAGCGATCGCTGCTCGGCGTCCCTTCCTTAAAACTTAAATACTTCACAGCCAGAATAGAAATAACAGACAAAAGCACTACAGCGAATATAAGCAAAAAATCAACATTTTACGTCTTAACTACGTCTTAACTATTACTCAAATTAAGTTGTTCAATATCACTAAAATCTAAATACTTTGTTCTCCAACCATGAAAAATCCAATGACGATTGGCCAAAACAGGATCAGCGAAATTGCTTGACAGTTTCTCTGATTTATAGAAAATGTCTGACGTTCGCTCAGATAAAGGCACGGATCCAGAAAAATACATCCTGACGTCTTTCTCCAGTGACGACGACAAACGCCAAAGTAGGTCTTGTCTGGCACTGTAGAACAAATATCCAAGGGAGACATTTTGAAATGGGAATTTCAAACTGTTGTCAACTCCAAAGGATTTCAGCCGGAAAAAACGATAACCAACAAAATACATAGCAAACAGTGAGCGATCGGGATAGTAAAATTCAGTTATTTCAAGCCGCTGAAGAGACTGAAGACAGTTTGCCAAGACTTCGGCGCCAATTCTTTTTTCATTATCAGAACACTTTCGGGCGTCCAGGGTAAGTGAGGTTAAACAGTCGCCATATCGCTCAATAAACTGAGGCAAACAGGTGGATATACTGTTATTTGTAAAGATGTCGCAGCAGGTGACTTCCAAATGACGCAAACTAGGACTCTCCATATCTAGGCTTCCAAGCAGAGCCCAAGGATCGCAACCAAAAGGGAAATTCCTTGGGCGAATGCTTCCGTCTTTGACGACAATCCTTCGAAGAAGCTTTCCAGTGGATGCAGAACAACTGATCTCTCCTTCTCTGCCCTTGTAACACTGGAATTCCAGGCATTCCAGTAAGGACAATTTGAGGACAACTGCTACGGATAGCTCTAAATCAAGCAGTACCTTCAAATCGATATGCTTCAGATTACAGAAATACTTCGATAGGGCTGTGAAAAATACGACCGGATCATGTTTCACAATCAACGTCAGTCTCAAATACTGGACGGCGGAAACAATAGAGAAAGGTTCAGGCAAAACTAAATCGTCAGATCCATTCCAAATGAGATCGCTAACGATCAGCTTCCGCAACGACTCAAGTGAGGTCAAACGGAAGAGATGATGTGCATCGTTATTAGCAGAACAATGTAGGCGGACTTCCGTAAGTCCAGGATTTTGAATGGCAAAGTGTTGGAGGATAGGTGCCAGACTCCCAGTAAATGAGTTAGTGTTAACAGATAGGATTTCCAAAGCACCGCCTGACGCCAACGGACTCCATGCTGATAGATCCCCCACATAATCACAAATTTTAAGACGCTTGAGTTGAAGGGGAGGGAGTGGGAAATCACGAAAACTGTTCCGGATGATCTGATCCAAAAATCTTGGAGTATTAAGCATCAACCCCTCGATATTGCTTCCGGATAATCTACGCATCACTTGCACAACGTCAGTGCAATTAGCTAGACTAATGGAACGAATACAGGCGGGCAAGATTGGGCGCAACTCTTCAAGACTGTAACTTCTGGCAATAGATGGCCACTGAAAGCGGTCTAGCGTACAAGATTCTGCCAGACTCCAGACGTCTCTTTCCTCCAGTTTGCAAAACAGCCCACCGCCAAAACAGATAAGCGACTTCAGATCTGGACAACAGTGTGCCAATGTTGACAGCAAAGTGGACAGAAAGTTTTCCGGAATGCAAACGCTACCACCGGCATTCGTCAGATATAAATGACGAAGTCCCCGGGGATAAACCGAAAAATATGATTGACACTGACTAAAGGTCAATACTCCTTCTGGGAAGACGGCCGGAGTTGGGAAAGTTAGAGTGAGAGTATTCAAATTAGGCAACCACTGACTGATAGTTTCCATCAAATCAGAACTAACTGACGAAATAAGATGAAGCTTTGATAGGTTCAAAAATCTTGGCTGAGCCCATCTGATGAGTTGATCCATTGTGATAGGACCAGAATAAGACTCTTCCAATCCAATCATCAGTTCACCAATCTCAGCATAGGATTGAAACGTGAGATGATCAAAATCTCTGCAAAGAGATCCTTCCAGGGGGATTCGATCACGCCAAGGAATACAGGAAAGTATTTTCAGAATGATTTCTCTTGGAAGCTGTTGCAAATCCATTACCCGATCTTCTAGCCTGAAAAATCAAAACACGTAAAGACAAAGAATCATATCTTCATTTATTATCATACATTCACAATTCCGTATTACAATCTGACGACGTATAAAACTTCGTGTAGCGCTCACAAAAAGCAGCATCGGATAATTTCAGGAAAGCCCTCAGGCTCTTTGCTAAAATATGCCAGTTTTAAAAAATCCTGCTTCGTCAGAGAGGTGTCATCTGAAAATGAATAGTAGGATTCGTCGGCTGGGAGCCTGATTTTTAAATAATGTATATACATAACACATGGGTGAGCGTATTCGAAGGTAGGACTTGCCATGTGGAGCCCAATTTGGGAGGGGGTTTAAGCGTGTATATTTAACGCTTGCATGTAAAAACATGCTAAGCCAGAGTTGTATGCGGGCCGCTTTTTCCGGCCCGCGCTCAGCCCGCAGCCCGCACCTCATGACTGCGGCCCGCAAAACTCCGGCCCGCGGCCCGCACACACGTAAACCGGCCCACAGGTACCCGCACGTAAAAATTGCTACCTATGTAGTTCCTGATCATCAAAGCTGATGTATATATTTTGAAAGATTTCCGGACCCCGCAAATTTTTCTGTGCGTCTGATTTGAACTTAGTTGTCTACCAATTTACTGTTCTTAAAGTGGTAACAAAAGCTTATTTCCTTAACTAATAGGGTACACCATGAAAAGTTTTTTGGGCAGGGATTTTGCTCATTTCTTCAAATGTTTGTCGCATGACAGTGAGTATCAGCACTTAACGAGCTTAACTAACCACCTGTTGATTGTATGAAAAATGAAAATTGGTTTTGAAAGCGGCGGCGCCGTAGCAAACACAGATAGTTTTCTCCATAACGCCCTGGGGTCTTGTCTCGATTACCCCCCACCACTCAAAATCCTCTTAAGCAAATAAAATAAAATTAGGTATGGGTATGTTTTCGACTATGATGAGTTCAAATATTGCAAAATTTTTCGATTTCGCGAAATACAATTTTTTCGATTTTTAAGGGGGACCAAGGAAAACCAAAAACTTTTTGTCTTCGATTTTGCTGAAAAGTTGTATATAGGGGTTTTCGGGATCGTAGAACTCGAATCTGAAGTCTGTTTTTTCGATTCAGCTTTTCGTTAGCTCAGCATAAGCCTGCAACTTAAACTTAAAACGAAAACTTATATTAAAGCTAACGAAAAGCTGAATCGAAAAACGGACTCAGGTTCTTTGTGCTACGACCACGAAAACGCCAATACAACTTTTCAGCAAAGTCGAAGACAAAAATTTTTCGGTTTACCTTGGTCTAGA